>CAKNXH010002001.1:345948-389795 GCA_932178445.1 Andricus quercusramuli
TTTATTGGGGTAGAGATGTCGCTGGAGAGACTTGCCACACTTTCGCCGTCTTGAGAAATACTTAGAAAATTGTATTAGGGGAGAGATGCCGCTAGGTAGACTTACCACAGTTTTGCCATCTTCACAAATACTTAAAATATTTATTGGGTAGAGATGCCACCGGGTAGACTTGCCGCAGTTTTGCCATTTTTATAACTGTTTAGAAAATCTCATTGATAGAGAGATGCCGCTGGGTAGCCTTGCCGCAGTTTTGCCATCTTTACAAATACTTAGAATATTTTATTGGGCGAGAGATGTCGCCGGGTAAACTCACCACAGTTTTGCCATTTTCATAACTGTTTAGAAAATCTCATTGATAGAGAGATGCCTCTGGAGAGACTTGCCGCAGTTTTGCCATCTTCGCTTCTACTTAGAAAATTTTAATGGGGTAGAGATGCCGCTGGAGAGACTTGCTACTAGTGAGAGATGTCGCAGATTTGTCAATTCATCCTGAGAGATATGCCGCAGATGTGACAATTAGTCCTGTGAGACTTGCCGCAATTTTGCCACTTTGATGTGGACTTGAACATTTTTCCCGGATGAGAGATGCCACGGTGGAGACTTGCCGCGGGTGAGAGATGCCGCAGATGTGACAGTTAGCCCTGTGAGGCTTCCTGCAGTTTTGCCATTTTATATGGATTCGAAATTTTTGTCTGCATGAGAGATGCCGCTAGGGAGACAATAAGTCCTGAGAGACTTACCGGTAGACTTGCCACTGGCGAGAGATGCCGCAAAAATGTCAATTTCACTGTGAGAAATGCTGCTCGGGAGACAAGCCACGGGTGAGAAGCCGCTGGGTAGAGATGCCGCAGTTGTGACATGCTGCAGTTGTGACATGCTGCAGATGTGACATGCCTCAGATGTGAAATGCCGCAGATGTGACATGCCGCGGGTGAGACATGCCACGGGTGAGACATGCCGCAGGTGTGACTTGCCGCAGATGTGACATGCCGCAGGTGCGACTTGCCGCCGATAGACTTGCCGCATGTGAGATGATATGGACCCATTATAGTTTCTAATATTTTGCTCTCTCTCTAGGTAGGTAGCTATCCGGTAGCTTATTGTCTTTTCCCGTTTTGTGAATTGGTAAGATTTGTGCTTTTTTCCATTCCCAGGGGAAGCAGCCCTTCTTGAGCCATGCATTAAAGATGTGTGTTAACCAAACAATTGCCTTTTTGGGTAGGTGTTTTTTAGAACAATATTCTGGATTCCATCGATTCCCGAAGCTTCCTTAGGCCTTGTTTAAGATATGACTTTTGTAGTTTCTCTTGGCGTTGTGAGTTTAATTTTTTCAGTGTCTATATCTTTATTATTAATGTCAATATAGTTATTCTTTATTTTGTTTTCATTATAAAGTTCCCCGAAGTTTCCGGTTACTTTGTGTACGCTTTTAAAATTGGTAGCAATGATTTCGGCCTTATCTTTGTCTTTGAAAATTATTTCATTAGCCCTTCGAAGAGGGGGATGTGTCTATTATTTTTTCCTGTAAGAATTTCAGTCATTTTCCAGAGGGAGCAGTCTTTTGCATTTAGGCTAATGAGTTTTACCTCCCAGCTTGTATTTCCAGAATTTGTTATTGCTTCTCTTATTTTCCTGTTAGCTTCGTTAATGAGTGGTTTTAGGTTTTTGCTTCTTGATTTTTGGAAAATTTTTCTCAGATTATTTCTACCATTTATTCGTTGCTTTATGTTGTCCGGAAGATTGTATTTCTGCTTAAAGGGGTTCACTTTTGGTATATGTTTTTCGACTTAGTTTTTTATTGTTGTCATTAATAGTTGTAAGATGGAGTCAATTGCTTCGTTAGTATTGATTTTACTTTTTATTTGCAAGTGTGTATTCAAATATACTCCGGCAATGGAATTTTGTTCTACGAATTTAAGTATAATATTTCTATTGCTATTGTTATTGTAACAGTTCCAATTTTTGTGTTTTGCGTTTAGATCTCCCGCTGCGATTATTTTGTTGTTTAAATTAAAGATGTAGGTTAGTTCTTCTTATATTTTTTGTTTTGGGGCATATGAGGCTACAATCATGGTATTATTTTCAAGTTTGATCGCATGAGCTTCTATCGTTTTCAGATGTTTGATTTCCATTTCATCACATGGTAAACTGCTTTTTACAAGAAGGGCCACTCTCCTAGAGGCTTTTTTACTGACTCTATTTTTGCGAAAGCTCCTGTATCCATAGGAAGGTTTCGGCCTAGTACTGTCTGTGAACCACGTTTCTCCAACTATAAATATGTCTACATCGAATTTTTGAAGTAAAGTGGGTAGTTCCTGCATTTTATTATTCAGCCCATTCGCGTTCCAATGGACTATTTTTAGGTTATTTAGCTGTGCATTTCTATCCATCCAATTCTTTAGCAACTTGGCCCAAGGCTATTACTTTATCCATTTCAGTCTTGCATGTTTTAAGTACATTTTTAAGTTTAGTGGCGAATCTGAGTAACTTACTGAGGTTGCACATCCTGTTGATCTCGGAGAAAGCTTCCAAAATTTCTCTCAGCTGGCCTGCTCCATTTTCTGGTTGCTGAATATGTGGGGGTTTCCTACCCCTCCATGGATTTTGGTGAGTATCCCTGCTTGTTGCAGAGTCGTTCGTGGAGCTCACTAAATGTTGTTGTAGAGTTAGGCCAGGATTTGGGAGTATTGTTGGCTGCCTGGTTCTGAGATTTGGGTATTGGATTTCATTGTATTGCGGTGCTTTCTTGGTATTTATTCTCTGAGTTCGATTTCTGCTTCTCCTTTCCTCATTTTTGGCTGTATTCTCCATATATGCTGAAAAGCCGCTGTAATTGGCTAAATGATTGCCTTTGCAGTTTGTGCATTGGGGTTTGTCGCCCGGCTTCTCGTCGCACTTCTGGGTGTGGTGATCCTTCATGCATTTAACGCACCTGCGATCCATTGGACAGTGTTATGAGCCATGCCCAAATTTTTGGCATCTGTGGCACTGAGTTGCTCTTCGTGGGTTGCGGTACCTTTCCCACTTGATGCGAACATACAATATATAGTTTATTTTATATGCTTTAGCAGCTTCATACTCTTTATCTAGTGTGACCATATCAAATGGGTAGCGTTGTTGTTTATTTTTCGCGGTTTTCTTCTCAATGCATCTGGGATGTTCAGCCCCTCCTTTTTGAGATCCTCTGTAATTTTATCGGGTTTATATTTGGGTAATCCCTTGATCACCAGGTTAACAGCTTTCTCCTCCTTCGTGACCAGTGACCCAAACTTTGGCATGTAGCGGTACTGCGCTTGTGCTAGCTATGTATAGGAGGAACATGACGCGAATTGTTATTGCCATGGTAACGGGTTGTCGCGTCGTGTTCCTCTTGATGGTTATAGTTCTTTGTTCTGCGTCGACTGCTCTCTTGAATAGTCGACGCGCCATTTCTGTTGCGAAAGAGGCGGCACGTCTCGCCCTGGCGGATTTTTCACCGAGCTACCAGCGCAGGGCAGCAAGACTCAAATATTAACATTTATTAAAAGGAAAGTACTGCAGCAAAATTTTAATTAAAAACGATGAATAAATTTTTCTGCATGTAACATGCAAATTATTTATTGCATTCTGATCCAGAACAACAGACAATTTATGATGAGCAATCTTTGAGATGACTATAACATTAATAAATTTTTTCCCAAAGAAATGTGTAAAATTATCCAAAATATTGTGCTTGCTCATCAAATATTGTAGGCCAAATATCTTTCTGAACACACGGTTACACTTCAAGAATTTTTGGAAAATTTATCTGATCTACGTGGGAAATGAAACACTATTTTTAAAACGATACCCTACATTCAGTAGGAATCGTTAAATTCCGCAAATTTTAGGGAATATTCCCAAACTTTTATATAAATTACCACACGTTTAGGAAAATTTCCCCAAAAATTGCAGGTATCATCTGATTTCCTCAATTTCAGGGAATTTTAACTAATTTCTTAGTAAATTCTAAGAACTTTTGAGAAAATTTCCCTCAATCTTGAGCAAAAGGATTTTCTCCAACGAAAATGTGGATTTTAACCCACCCAAAAGTGGGAAAAATTCTTCGAAAATTCCGAGAACTTCTCCTTTTGGGAACTAGTAATCAAGTTTCAAAGTCAGCAGTGATTGTTAATAGTACTTTCGCCGATCGTATCGACAATTTCCGACGTTAGTGTACTATTTAGCTTATGTTCGATATTTGCAGAGAATCGTCAGACCGGAAGAAATTTTGAGCAGTTCATTCACAAAAACAAAATGTGCAACTGTGATAAATGAGGAAATTGACGACAATTAAATTTGCAATCAATATGAAACTAAATCAGATGAATAAATGAAGCTTCCACAACATTTAAAAAATGATAGGATACCACGAATAATCATTGTGTCTGTTCTTTCACAACGTATACATTGTGTATATAATGTGTCTATAAATGTATAAATACACTTATATAATTGTATTATATGAATATTTTTAGGTATGAATGGGCCTCAAGAGTTCGAATTTGTAAAAATTATAGTTTTTAATTTTTCACACTAAGATCCCCTAAATTTAAAAATCTGAAAAAATTTACAATAGTAGCTCTTTGGGTGACTCTTATGTAGTCCTGTGCATATTTTCAGATTTTTTCTCAAGATAGAAGCAGAGAAAAAAAATAAAAATAAAGATGAACGTTTCCTCGAAAAGTTCATAACATATGACCGTATTTCAAGTAAATGAATTATTTCCATCTGAAAAGCGTATACCATTTTAATACAATTCAGAGACGGAGTTCGGAAAACTAAGTGACGGTCATTCAAAATTGGGTACGTTATACTCTCTCAGACAAGAAATCTGAATGCTAAGCGACAGTCTATAAAAATCAAAAATACGATATCTCAACATAAGAAAAGTTATTTTTAAAAGTATTGTGATAAAAACCTTCACTCTTCATAATTATTATGAACACAATTCGCACATACAATCACTTACACATATGATTTCAGGCCTAAACGCTTTGAAAGGTCATGCTCGCTCCGGATTCGAACCCTACCTAAACTACCTAAACTTGTGTATTCCACCCCGTGCCCTAAACAACTTCGCTATTGGAAAGAATTTTTCTGATGATCAATGACTAGTTCTAAGGCAAATTCAAAATTTCTGAGAGACTTTAATGGAAAATTTTTCGATTAGAAAAAAATTATAATTGAATTTTACTTATATCAAAAAAGGCTCGATACGTTTTTTCTTCATATATTTAAAAAGTTTGCTCCAATTATTTATGGTACTCTCTTACTCAGTTTTTAGTGAGAAATTACATTTATCAAACAATAAATTGAAATATGTGAAGCAAAGAATTGAAATTTACTTATTTTAGAAAGCGCCCTCACTTGATACTTTCTGACTTGGAATATCTAAAACGTTGAACAAGATCCAACGGTAATAAATAATAAAAAGTCAAGTATAAAAATAATGAAAAAATTATTCTCTGCCATACACATATTCCATGAAACGAACTGTGTTCAATTTCTCTAAATTTTCCATCATATATTTTCACTCAGTTTCAAATGTGGAATGACTTTTCCAAAATAATATTTTAAAATATGTTCAAGGAATAATTATATTTGAGTTTTTTTGAAGAGGGCTCGGTACTTTATTTTTATTTTGAAAACAAAATGCATTAGAATCAGATGAAAAAAAAAATTCTGTAAAAAAAGTCAAGTGCAAGAACCTTCAAGTTGGAAATGATTGAGTCTCAATATGGTTCGATGAAAAAATGTGTATGCTTCCTTCTTAAATTCTTAATTTTTTCTTGTGAAAAATGTGTAATGGACAATTTTTGAATTATTTTTCTATAACATCAAATACATACTTCATAAAAAAAAATGTTTTTCAATTGATTTTCCTTGAATATCTTGCTTCAAATAGACGGAACATTTCCAAAAAATTTTAAAATGTAATTATAGTATTTCTAATTACTGTTATTACTATATGATATGAAGTTTAATTTAATGCCATTGAATAACTTCTTCTATTAAAACTGAGAAATAAACAATTATCTCGATCAGAAAATAAATGCCCTATGATTTCCCGATCAAAGAAAATTTCCAACCTTGCAAATACCCTTCAAGAAAATAAGACCAAAAGCAATAGCACTAAGGTTAGGTAAACAACGCAACAGACGCTCAACAGGCAAAACGCGCACAGTTTTTCAGTGACTGTCGACGGAATTCTACAAGTAAATGCGCGTATTCTCGATTCTTCGATTAATTATATTTTCCATTATTTTTCACAAACCATGTAAGAAGTTCTTTACCATCAAGTGAAATCTGAAGGACTTTTGCATATAATTTATCAACCGTTTGCTTGAATTATTTTTCTTAAAAAATATTTTTGAAATACTTTTTCATGAGAATTAGTAGACATTTTCTAGTATTTTTTTTAATTAATTGATTTTTCTTCTACTATTTGATAAAATTCGCTGAAATCTCATCAGACTTTCATCTCTGTATGGGAGTCACAGAATAGTCACTTAAGATTTAGGCGATTATTTCTTTTCCGTTTACGTAAAATTTATTTAATTATCCGTGAAGGAAACAATATATAATTACATGTTCCATAAAATTGAAGTTTATCATTTCTATATAGTTTGCTCGTGCATTTATAACCCTATAGTAATCGTTTTCACATGTCGGTAATAATGACGTCATCTCTAATCTAAATTATGGCAGGCTGAAAATGCTAAAAATAAGTCGAATCGTAAAAAAATTCTTTCCCAATATTTGTGCAAAAACTGATTCTACGATATTCAAATAATAACCTTTTGAAATATAAAATAGCATTAAATCCTAAAACTCCTAAACATTGAAGTTCCCAAATTTTTTCAAAATTGATGCTGTCAAAAGGAAGTCATACTCCTTGTATCTAAACCAAGGACACAGATAAATATTACGCGAGTCTTGAATAATCATACGAAATTTTCAAACGTGAAATGAAAATTCCTGCGAAGCTAAAAATACGAGATTCGTGAAGTGCGTTAATTCATTATCTTAATCATTCTTTGAAAAAGCAAATATCTGAACTTCAGAAATAAATTTGAAAAATATTTTTTTTCTCCCAATTTTGACTTGTAGAAGACAACATTTATGGTGGGTTTACTTCATAAACAATGCCCCATGTATACTTTTTTTTTTAATTTGAAAATTTCATCATGATCTTTCCATTGTGATAATATTATTCAGAGTTATTTGCTCTTTAATAATAAACTGGTAAGAATTTGCTACGTAATCTAATTTTATTAAAGTAAAAATATTCCTATTGAGAAAAATTTTGGTTACATTTTTTAAATATACGTGAAATGAAGCTCCCTGCTTTTAAATCTGACGTTGAATCTGATAACCGACAAAGCCCGTATTTTTAGCCTAGCAGAAATTTCCAGTACACGAATAAATATTTGTTTATGATTACTTAGCAATCACGCAATATTTATTCATGTTTCTCGTTCATTTTCGAGATTTGACATTGAGTTGAATGCGCAAAATTTAACAAATTATAATTATGGCGCGAAATCCATCATAAACTTTCAAACGATTGTTTGTTAAAAGTTTCAGGTTTTTTTTCAGCACAAATATTCGTCTTTGAGGTGAAGCAAGCATTTTCGGAAAGTGAATGAAATTGTACCAAAACCAGTACAGCGATAAAAATCTTGACTTTTAGTTCTTATTCATGATTATTTATTTACATAATTTTACATAAGTAAACAACGAAATCAGTATGAAGAATGCAACCAAACACCGAAATTGCATGATATGCTAGGTTTTATGCGTCAGGAAATGTGAAGAAACCGAAACCACCTTTTATCAATTGTTTCTTAGGTCTAAAGGCTTGAAAAAACAATTCCACTCGATCTCTTCGCCCGTATATGATCAAATAATATATTTTTCAAAACCAAAAGCCAAGATGTGTGTTTGAAAAATACCGAATTTGATGGAAAACGTTCAATGTGAAAGTTGTTGAAAGTGCTGAGTTATTTTCTTCGTTTTCTTTATAACACTATAAAATTTCATTGTTGAGAAAAAATAAATCTCAGGAGATCTGATGAATATTTTTGCAAATATTTCGAGAAGAACGCGAGATAGAAGTATATTTCGACAGACATTTTTCTAGAATTGTTTTAAGGAGTCTATTTTTTTAAACAAAAAAATTTGCATTTTTCTAAGATACAGGCACATGGCAGGCCATCATGGAATATACTGTTCACATATATTAAGACGGATCTAGAAAAACATCAAGAGAAAGAGAATGCTGGGGGTTTTCAGTAAATTTACATTCAATATGTTCACAATAATCCCGCCATTTTATCAATTTTGAAATTTTCCAACGGTTTTCAAATAAAGACTAGGAATTCTATAAGCGTCAGAAACAATCCTTATATAATGTTGATATATATAGTTGAAGCCTTGATAACGATAATCTTGCATCAACAGTAATACTTTGATTCAAATCTATGTTTATAGTATGACCAGAGATTTCTGGTTAAAGTTTTTGTTCCTATGTTTTAGTAAATATTTAATAGAAATACTGTGTTATCGTATTTTTTGCAATTATATATCGAAAAAATTTTATCATAACCTTGTTAAAAAAGTGACGTTATCTTGGATTGCTTGAAATATGTGAATTCTTTAAAGGTGCCTCTAAATCAGTATAAAGTCACCCGAATGAAATTGAATTTTTTGAATTCAGTGAAATATCCTTAAATTTTCTGATATCCCCAATACAGTTTCAAAATCGGAAAACAAAATTGCATTCTTTTTTCTTCGGAATTTTGATTTTAATAGGTTCCGCCAAGCGCTCGAATTCCCCTAATAAATGCATAGGGAAAACTCAACATTTGGGGATTTTTGAAATAAATCCTCTGGCTTTGGTGAAATATGACTTTTGAGCACTTTATTATAGTTTTCTTTCCCAAGAATTATCACTGTTGGTCTAGTGTAATTATTATTGATATTTTAAAGTAATTTTCTATCATTAGAGGCAATTTCATTTGTCCAAATATATATTTTTGCTCAAAAATTCAGCATTTTTTTTTAAATTTTTATTCTACATTTCCTTTTTTTATATTGCATATGTGAGAGGTGTAAAACTCCGTTTCAATTTCAACAGAATAATAACGAGGGATGAAGATCCGGAACATTTTTATTGCAATTTGTTTAAGATTACATATACGGAAAAAAGTAGATTATAAATCCTGTGACGTTGTATCACACTGATAGAAATGGTGACGCTGGTTTGATCATAAGATCATAGGCTGAGGAATTATAAGTATATTTATAATATGATACGTGTAATTCAATTACAAAGAGTATGAAATGCACTTACTGAAATATCTCAAATACAACTTATTTATATTTGTGGTACAAAGCTGTAATATATGTGTCGCTAGTATATGAAATGTGTAATTCTATAAAAATTTACTTGAGTCAACTATATTTGAAATTTTTACGTTTAGCAATACCCTTTGTATGAATGATTTACCCGACTCGGTTTGTTTTATTCACAAAAAGCGCATCTCGCTCGCGCTTGCGCGTCTGCCTTCATAAGCAACAATTGAATTTAATTCAAATTTTATCTTTTAAAGTTTATTAACTATCCAGAAGCATTAATCAATAATGAAAAGTCAAGTGCAAAAATGTTTCGATCACCCTGATGACAAAAAACGATTTCCTGTTATAGGAAAACCTCCATTAAATGCACAGTTTTGAATTTATCCAATTCTTTCATAGTACTTTGCTACTCGGTTTTTAATGCGAAATAACACTTCTTGAACAACAATTCAAAATGCATAAAAAAAAGAATTGATTTTTTCTCATTTCAGAAAATAAGCCTCATTGGTTCAGACGATAGCGCATCAGACTTATATGCAGGAGGTCTGGGGTCCGATCCCTGAGCCGGGTACCAATGAAAAATTTTCCATGTACTTCTACCGGGGTTTGGGGGGTTCGGAATCCACCTTAAACTGTAGGTCCCCTCAGAAAAAGCTGATATTGTGCCAAGATGAGGCTCTATATCAAGGGGACTAGACTCGGGGACCGAAACCGATTTTAAGAAGACTCGAAAATGAGTCAGCGTTCTTCCGCTTGCAAGCTCCTACAGGGGGCACCACGCTCGATGATCGCTGGCTCATTTCGAGTAATGAACACACTTACATAACACACGAGGACAGTGCTTTGAATCATGCATCTATCTGATGACCTCAGAGGGATCGCTCCATCCACCTTAGCCTGCTAGGGAAGCTGCCGAATGGCAGAGTGGGTAAGGATCACTTTGCCTGATCAACAAAGGAGGACGTCATTTACTGTGCGATAGGTATGCCTGGCACCTGCGAGATATAATCTCACAACGTTGATAACAACGAAACCCACCTAGATCCAAAAACGATGGCCGGATTCGGAGTACTGCCTTGAAAATAAACACGGGTATGGCACAATAGGCTTTATAGCTTGAGCGCCAGGGGAGGAACCTCACAGCCCCCCCCCCCCCCCCCCGCCTACATCAAAACCAACCAACCAATTTCAGAGAGGGCCAAGAGCAATAAACAACAAAGAAAAGTCAAGTACAGAAATGCTTTGATAGCTACTCAGTTCTAAATGTGGAATAACTTTTCCAAAACGATACTTTAAAATATGTAAAACGTATGAATTAATTTCACCTATTTCGAAAAGTGCTTGATACTTTTTTTCGTTGAAGGTTTAAAAAATATAAAACCTATCTAAACTGGATGAACGATAGATAACAGAAGAACTCAAAAACGCTCTGAAAACCTTAATGACAAAAAAACATTTTCCGCTATATAAAACCTCGTTCAAGCGCAACGTTTTCGATTGATCTAATTCGATAATTTACTTGTATTTTTAATATTTTGAATCAAGAGAAAGATTCTGTAAAGAAAAGTCGACTGCAAGAACTTTCATGTTTAAAATGATTGAGTCTCACTGTGATCGGATGAAAAATATTTGTATATTTCTACAAATAGAAAAAACACAAATGAAAATTCAAAAAATTGTTGAATAATATCAAGGATACTTCGTTTATTATTTAGGATTCACATTCATATGGAGTTAAGAAGGATAACAATTGGAAAGAGAGTTGAATATTTTGGCTAAGAAATTCTTGGAAATTAGAAAAGGCAGAGAATCAAAGTTGAATGTTGGACGTTAAAGTGAAATTTTAATTTTGACTTCGTTTGAATGCAATTTCTGAAATTTTAATATTTCAGACTAGAGTATTTCGAAAATCGCTGCAAAGTCTGTCCCAATCCGATAATTGATCTTTATAATTGAAAAATGTTTTAAATTAGAAGCACCTGAGCTCTAAAATTGCAATTTGAATCAAAGCAATATTTAAGACTTTCAAGATGTTTTTGTTGAATTTTGTATTATGCAATATGATGTGAAGTTTAATTTAATGTGATTGAACAACTTTTTCCATTAAGACTAAGAATTCAAAAATAATCTCGAACAGAATATAAATCCCCTGTCATTTGGCGTGTAGAGAAAATTCCCGACCTAGCAAATATCATTCCAGAAAATAAAATCACAAGCAATAGCACGAGGTAAGCAACGCAACAAACGCACAGCGGGCAATACGCGCAAGGTGCGCGGCGCTACACAAAACGTTCACTGCGCATTCACAGTTTTTCATGAACTGTCAACGGAATTCTACAATCCCGTATTCTCAATTCTTCAATTACCCATTTTCTAAATTCTTTTTCAATAATCATATAAAAGGTTGTCCATCATCATATAAAAGGTTGTTCACCATCATACAAAAGGTGGTCCACCATCAAATAAAATCTGATATACTTCTTGATATAATTTATCAACCATTTTCTTGAATCTCCTCGCTTGAAAATTATTTAACAGTCTCTCAAATTCAAGACAAATTTTTTTCATTTATCAGAAAGGATCGCTTGGTTTTTAAAGCACCGCTTCATGAAAATTAGTAGACCTTTGCCGTGCATTTTTGTGTTTTTAGTTAATTGTCTTTTCTTCTACTATTCAATTAAAATTAAAATTTGAGCGATTATTTTTTTTCGTACTGACAGACAACATAGAGTAACGTTTTATAAGAAAGATACGAACTTCTCTGCAAGAGCTTTTACAATTTGACAGCATACTTGAAGCAACTAATAACTAGTTGTACTATTTATAGCAAAGAAGTGAGAAAATTTTCAAATTTCTTGGAAAAATATTGTTTAATCAATTGTAATTTATTCAAATGAATACAAATTTGTTAAATAATATCCACGTGGAAAAATGTCCTAGCAGTCTGGTTACAGATCTGGCACAGGTCTGGATTTATCTAGACTGTCTAGTCTGGAAGATCTGATATGACCCAAGTCTGATGCTAGTTTTCCTGAAAATCGATGTTACAATTTCTGTGAATAAAACTAACATATTCGAAATAAACAAATAATTGTTTTGAAAATTATAAGCAATGAAAATACAAATACAACATTTCCACACCACGATGTCGGAAACAACCATCAACTTTATTTCACAGTCGAAAAATAATATATAAATTTAATTTCTGTGAAGACAAGTTATATTATGTTGTCATTAGAATGAATTCTATTTTGATTAATCATTTATTTGCATTTATTATTTTTCATGTGAATAATTATAAATGAACATTACTCTTGGAAGATTTGGAAAGGAGCTATTTTGCAATATTTCAATTATGACTTATCAATTTAATAAATAATAACAATTCACCAGATGAATTTTCATTTTTAGAAAAATATATATTTGAATTATTTAAAACCATTGCACTTGCTATTTCCCAATAAGTTTGAGTTCTACGCTTTCGAGACTAATACTTATGCTTTGAAGGATAACCTGTAAAATTTTATTATACTTACCTTGCCTACCGCACTTAATGAAACAACCAAATTACAAGTTTGATTCGTCAATTTAACGCGAAGTGCTGTTTTATAGTTTTCAAATTGTTTCGCTATAAATATTAGTATGTAATCGTTAAAATGAGCAATTTTAAAATTAATTACGAGACGCACCTGCGCATTCCCACTCTTAAAAGTAGTTACGAAAATACTACTTGGCGTGACAAGTAGTTTCTTTTCGCCATGCTGCATATAATGGAAAGATAACCTTTATTTTGCTTCTGTTAAAAGAAGCCGACTTTTATGAAAATAAAAACAGTTGTTTAGAAAAATGTAATTTGTTTAAATGATTATAAATTAAATAAAAATATTGACAAATATTCCAATAGACAATCATAAGTTTTGGCAAAACAATTAGAGAATAATTCTCAAATGAGTAGATTTCGTGCAGAATTTACATTTCTGCATTTACGGAGACCGAGGGGGTGTGTTAGTGGGGGCAAACTTATACGACTGATACATAAAGGAGCTCATCAGAAGGACAGTTACACGCTAGTTCCACACGTTTACAAACTCAAAGTTAACATTGCATGACCTTGAAGAACTTCAAACGCGCCGATATGCGTCATCCAGCAAAAATCTTACGCTACATTGACAAGCGAGTTATCAGCGATTCAAATGGGGTGGGTGTGATTTTTCTAAAATAATAACATTTTTTCAAATTCCTCATTACTCCGTCAAGGGGGCAGTGCAACGTAGGTGGTAATTCTTCGACAGTAATATGAAATTAAAAATTACGAAGGTGGAGTCATTCGCTTTCAAATGCGCTCATATTTGCCACAAAAATTGATTGCAAACTTTGAAAAAATTAATTAAATTAAATTTATTATATTCTAAATCATTTTTCACAAACCATATGAAAAGTTGTTTATCCTGAAATAAGATCTGGTAGACTTTTCAATAATTATAATCTATCAAACGTTTGCTTGAATCTCTGTTCATAAAAAATATTTGAAAGTCTCTTAAACTCTAGAGAAATGTTAAGGGTGTTGAATTTTAAAGATGTTATGCAAAATAGTTGAGTCTTCGAACTTTCTGCTGCAGTATATATCTCAATTCTCTTGAACATTTATAATTAAATATTCATATCTGCTGAAATTGAATTATTCGGCTATACACCTTCAATAACATCGAACAATATTAATGCAATATTGACTAACCCAACAAGCTTTTTCAAAATTGCTTAATCTTCTTGTTTGATTATAAAATGTATTTGTAACAATCATGAAATTGCCGTGCAATGACGATTGTAGTTCACTGAAGCAGCACTGCCATGCCAAAAAACGCAAGTTTAAAAACAAGTACCTTAAACTGTTAAAAACGGCTCAAACTAGGCATTTGTTTCTTTAATTTTATGACCGTAATTAATATATTTCGTTTTATTTTTTAATGTTTGTATATTACCTCGTATATTACTTAGACTTGTATTAAAAACGAGAATCACTTAATAAATATCCAAAACCATGCAAAAATCACCTACCATTGTTTATAATAATACCATTGCTGAGAATATTCATGTATAGTCACAGTTACAAATATTATAGTAAAATCTTGCGATTCTTGAACCTGGGCAGTATAAAGTTGGGCAATTTTGTAAGAAGATATTGCAAAAGAAGTGAAAATTTAAATATTTCTCTATGTTACGAATATGTTATGAAATCGCAAACATTGTTTTTGTTTCTTAGGATTATTAAAATGATCAATTTTCTTCAAACGTAGATATTTAATTTTTTGTAAGTAGATATTTAATATGAAAATTTTTCTACATTTTCTTTGATAACTTTGATTTGTGCAGGAAAATTTTTTCTGTTGGCGACAAACCAAACGCAATAAAACACAGTACTCAATTATTGTACTAGGTAGTTAAGCCATAATTTATTTAGCACTAATTCTAATTCGAAATGAAAAAGAGGGAAATGATTGAATATTGGAAATATTATAACAGTGGAGTGTTTCATTTCGTAGATTATACATGTTTATATACCGGACCGAATCCATTTCAAATAAGGCAGGTTCTACACTTGAAGTTGCAGAATCTCTCAGGGGCAAAATATGTTGTTTTTTAGAGGAAATAAGGCGATACGTATTTTTGCGATTTGTGAAAAAAAAATGTTTACAGAGTTATGCGTATTTTAATTTTTGGAAAATATTAAAAGTCGATCTTCTCAAAAAATCTACACTTGTATTTTTTGCTAATTTTTTGTTGCATTTGTACCATCATGAGGAAAATACCTTTTGAGTTCAACGCGGACTAAATAACTTTTGTGGGTAGGAGAATTTTTTTTTCGTAAAATCGAATTTTAGAATTTTTCTTGAAAACAATATTTATGGTATCATGTACCACTTCCGAGAAAATAAAAAAATTAAATTTTCATAAACAAAAAATTGTCTTCATTCCTGGCTTATGGAAATACCCTCAATTTTTGTTAAATATTAATCCAGTTATTATTTATTTATTTTTTAAACTGAGATTCAGATAAAGTTTTAATACACTGTTAAAAAATACCTGGATAAATGTGAACCATATTTAAATATATTGGATATAAAAGCTTTTCAGTCAAGGAATTTCTTGTCTTGACATTCATTTTGTAACTTAAATTGTTTCAGCAAAAAATTTCAAAATTCGAATTTATGAAAGATAATTTTCTGATGATAAAAATTGTTCAGCCCACGTAAAACTAACATCGAGTTTTCCTCATGTGAACGTATATATATTTTTAATATTTAACAAAAATTGTGGGTATTTCCATAAGCCAGGAATTAAGACAATTTTTTGTTTATGAAAATTTAATTTTTTTATTTCCTCGGAAGTGGTACAAGATACCATAAATGTTGTTTTCAAGAAAAATGCTAAAATTCGATTTTACGAAAAAAAATTCTCCTGCCCACAAAAGTTATTTAGTCCGCGTTGAACTCACAAGGTATTTTCCTCATGATGGTACAAATGCAACAAAAAACTGGCAAAAAATACAAGTGTAAATTTTCTGAGAAGATCAACTTTAAACATTTTCAGAAAAACTTTCGCCATTCTGTTGATTTTTAAGATCTTTTTAATTCACTCATAGATTTTAAACGAAAGCAATAAACTCTAACAGAATCTGAAAAGAAATCGTAAATATCTCAAATAGGTCAAAAGTTATACGAGTTTAAAGAAAAATAGTTTTTTTTTTTTTGAAAAACAGAGCCAAAAATTAAAATACGCATAACTCTGTAAACATTTTTTTTCACAAATCGCAAAAATACGTATCGCCTTATTTCCTCTAAAAAACAACATATTTTGTCCCCGAGAGATTCTGCAACTTTAATGTAAAATTGGTCATTGTGGGTTTTCATCAAATCTTCACGTGTTGGGACTGTCTTTCCGTCTTTCTGTCTGTCTGCTTGTCTGTCTGTTTGCCTGTAGTCTGTAGTATGGTGTAGGCACGATAACTTTCGAAATATTGATCAGTTTGGATTTTGCTTTGGCACACTTTTTTATAGCCTGAAAAGAAAGAACAAGTTCGTCAACCAGCTATTTTGAAAGAAAATTCGAAAAACAATTTTTTAGACTATTTTTTTGAAGATTTGAAAATTTTATGTGCGGTTATTAGCAGTACGCACGAATACGAACAAAATATCTCACTGACTTCATCTGATAAAAGAAAAATTACCGGAGTACGATGTGAAAAAAAACGAAGAGGAGAAATATCGTTGCTTTTCGAACACCCTACAATATTATCATAACAACTTTTCGAAAAATCAAAAATTCAAATTTTGATCGCACAAAAAAATAATGAAAAATCAATAATACTATTTTGCTGTCAAACTATGCAAGATACGACAAAAGTTGAATCAACTAAAATTATGCGCCTGAGAAAGACTAACAAATTTTTTATTATTCACTTTTTGATATGAGCGGTAGTTTTTATTTTATCCCTAAAAAACAACATTGAAAACAGAAAAATTAAATTTTTAAACAAATAACACAAGCTACGAAAAAAATGATAGAAAAAAATTTGATTCCCATTTTTTCGTCATATTTCTTTATTTATAAACAAACTGAAAGCCTAATTTAAAAATCAGGCTGAACGTTATTTTTTACCAAAAAAGTCATTGTTTTCACTATGCGACGTTGTTTGAATTTCGCAGATGCAGAAACATTGTATTATATTGTAGTAGATAAGAATGTCTTTCCTTCGTTTATATTCAGCACCAAGGCATGAATTTGGAATAAGGTCCAAACTGAAAATGAAATGGCTGACCACATTGTTCCACATGTATATTGTTCCACTGCCCACTTGAAATAGTTAATAAGGTGGATAATAATAATAAGTATGAACGGAATAATAACATGGACCGCTACGTATATAATTTCCACCTGAAACGGTTATCAATATTTATTGTAAATATTTGGAACCTAAATAAATTTTCGAAATTGAAATACTTCATTTTGAAAACGTTCGAAGGTAATGAATATATCATTTCAAGCGTTTAATAGTGAATAATTTGTAAAAACATTATTTTAAATTATTCATCAAATTACCTCCTCCGCAGTTTTTTCTGAGGCAATCGTATGTCTGTCTACTGTAAGTTATGTAGCGTCCAGAATCATATGAACAAATCGGGTTCTTGCCAGAGTCCTGAAAGCATAGTTATTTCTTGTTTACAATTGTTGGAGATACCAATCGTTATCAAGTACAAGAAAGGCTGCTTTAAATTCAGTTTACTTACATGGCATATTGTTTTACACATAAGGCGGTTCCAACCATTCTGAAATAAATATCATTTCAATGATTAGAAATACTATTGGAAGATTTGCATTACTGACCGAGATGACTAATATTTTTATAGAAAATGGGTTCATTGAAAATCAAATTAAAAAAAATTAAATACACATTGTAGCAGAAGGATGTTTCCGACATCCCACTTTTTCAAAGAATAATTTTTTTTAAATTTGAATAAAATTTCAGTTGAAATTTAGTTGATGTCTTGAAGTATTAATGATTTTTTTAACCGTTCAGCATTGACAAATCTTGAAGTTATTTCAATTCAATGGACAAAGAGTTCTTATTTTTGTAAACAATTGAAAATTCGATTCTTGATCGCTATATGAAGCTGATTTTTAATACCCATGGAATATCATTGTCCATTTTCTCGGAATTGCCTATCTTTTTACATTCTCATCATTTCTGATTGAGAAAGTATTAGAATTGTCAGAAATTTCACACCATGGCTTTTCAACGGGTCTACACGTTTTGAGACTTCCTGCAGCTGAATATCAAGTTTTGGCGATGGCGTTTGCCTGTCTATCTCTCTGTCTGTATGTATGTCCGTCTGTTTGTCTGTCCGTCTGTCCGTAAATACGGTAACTGCCGAAAAAATAAACGAAATAAATCGAGCCTTGGCTCGATGCTATCCAAAAATCGAACATTCCATTTTTACGCCAAAACACGAAAGATAGTAAAAAATCATAAAAGATGAATTAAGTATCATTAAAATATCTACAATTTTTGTTTCAACTATTTTTTGATAGCACTTCATTTTTTAATATTATCTTTCGAAAATGAGTAAGTCGAAAATTCTAATTTCAAGCCAAACGACGACAGATAAGTGAAAAAGTTGAGAAGAACAATTGTAGCTTCTCAAAAGGCCTATAATTTTTCCGGCACCATTTTTCAATACGACTTGTCGTTTTTGTTTTGTTTATCGAAATTTTATGGAGAAAAAACCAAAATTCAAATTTTGAGCTAAACGACGCAAAATATGAGGACCAGTTCTTAGAGGAATTTCAGTGTTTGAAAATTCCCTAAAAAATTCTTTGAACCGTTTTTCGACAGAACTCCTTGTTTTTAATCCATTTGTCGAAATTGATATGCAAAAATCGAAAATTCCCATATTACGCCAAAAATGCGAGATACGTAAAAATTCTAAAATGAGAACTGTAGGTTGTTTAGTTTTATCCATCAAAAATAACATAAAAATATAAATCCTATTTTTAGCATAACAACGCAAGATGGAGATGAATGCCTGAAGAAAGGATTGTACCTTTTTATTGTAAGTGAGGACAGCGAGTGTAGAAGATGAAGAGCAGAGGAAGTTATTTGTGGGGAAGTACAGTAAGTAGGGGAGGTAATGATTCTGGAAGGGTGGTTAAATATGAAGAGGGGAGGGGTAGTAGTGGAGTTACTAGGGAGTAATGGGGTAGGAATTACGGAAAGTTATGTAAGACGATGCAGGGAAAGGGAAGTGATGGATAAGTAAGTGAGGAAGGGAAGGATTGGAAGGGAGGGGAAGTGTTCCTATGGGAGAGGCGATGGAGAGTAGGAAAACGGATGAGTGGAAAAGTGCTGTTAGGGAAGTAATGGGAAGGGGTTCAATAGTAGGGCAAGTGAGTAAACCCTTTTTTGTAGGCGCGCGGCACATTGGCTAATTTGGATCAGCTCCAATCAGTGATTCAATTCTAGCTATGAATCAATAAAATTGATTAGGTTTGGCTGATGTATCAGTCAAAATTACTAATTCATCCGTGAAAATAACGTATTCGTAGCTAGCTAGAACATTGTGACTTGTAAGTATGGCAAATTACATTGAGATAGCACCTTGAGAGTCCATAAAATGAGTACGAAGTTAATTTCTGCTTCAAACATCATGTACGAAAAATAGCTTAAAATGTTCATTGGTTATCGTATCTTTCCCTTTGCATGCATTTAACCTGATAACGTAGCACAAGATAGCACTTTGTGAGTGTACAAATTCTTTCTGTGTGTATTTTATTCTATAAATTTCACCTATCAAGATATTGTATTTCAGAATAAGATGGAATACAATTACGAAACTGGTCTAAAAATGTGAACTTACCTTTTTTCCGATTTTGCCGTAGTAGTTGACCGTGTCGGCAAAGATGTTCGAGAATAAAGCTGTTATGACTTAAAAAAGAAAGAATATTTATTTATTGTGAATTAAATTTCATTTCAGAAATATCAATATTTATTATGAAATATATAAATAAGTTTCGAGTCATCTGAAATAATATACAACTTATCGTTTATTAATATTATTTATCTTTAATCATTTTCCAATGATTAATCTTTAGTATATGTTATAAAAAGAGTTCTTTACCTAGTAGTAAGAAAGCGAATGCCACTTTTTTCATCCTCTTGGAAACTGAATCCGAGGACAATTTTTTACAATGAAGATTCTTTCTAATCAAAGAACTTGTGAAATAACGACGCCTGGCTAGAAACTGAATACTTATGCGTGTCAAGTCAGCTTTCAAGGTTGGGAGTAAATAAAAATGATGTAAAGGTCTCTCAATGTGTAATTTATCAACTGAAAACGAGAAACAGTCTAGAAGTGTTTAGAAGTTTATGCCTTAGTAATTATGTTTTAGGGTTGCCTACTATCGTTAGGTTGAATTTCAAAATAACTTAATATTTGTCCTTTCATAGCTAATTTATTTAATTCTTTCTTCGAGCATAAGTTCAAAGTGGCCAGTTGTGAGAGAATTGTTTTTAAATATCTGTGTAGAAAATAACTCTAAAATATCCAACTAACAAACGTTTACAAGTTTAGATAGCGTTTAATCCGCCTACTTCTAAATTGTTTTATGAGACGATTAAAAAAATATTTAGTTCAAAGTCTATTGTTTTTCAAGCAAAATCATTGTTTCGAAATCTCCCGTTCAACTTATCGCCAGATCCAGTAAATTCTGCCTAACATTTTTGTTTAACTAATGAAATTAAGAGTGATTCATACACTTTATATCTGAACTAAGGACACGAATAAATATTACATTATTTCTGAGTAATCGCAAAGATTGTTAACTGTGGAATGGAAATTTTTGCGGAGATAAAAATACAAGATTCATCGCATATGTTAACTTCTCATCCTGATTATTCATAAGAAAATATAAATAAACATTTAGGCTGCAGAAATGAAAGATAAAAATAATTTTTTCTTTCGTGTTTGAATGTTGACCTGTAAAAGACAACTTTTTTACATTCTCGTCAGAGAAGGTATTAGATTTGTGGAAAATTTGACCCCCCCCCCCTCCCTTCCCTCACCCTTTTTTGTCAAATGTCCACGTTTTGAGACTTACTGAACCCGGGTGTCTGTATGTATGTCTGTCTCTATGTGTGTGTCTGTATGTATGTGCCTGTGTGCCTTTCTGCGTATGCGCCTGCGTGTCTGCCTGGCTTGTGGCTGAAGATTTCTAGTCTGTTAGCACGACATGATTTAAAAAAAATGCACGGATTTGATGGGCCTTTGGTATACTATTTCAGCATCTTAAATTGAAAGTCAAGTTTGTAAGTCAGCCGTTTTGGATGGAAATTCAAAAAGGTAGAGCATTTTCAAAATTTTTGGGACTTTTTTTTAAGATTTCAGAATGCTATGTGCGGTTATTGGTAGTACTCAAAAAGAAGTACAATTTCTCATGATGACTTTTGCCGATGACAAAAAAATTAACAGAGTTACAGCATTTACCAAATTCAAAAAACAAACGAAAGTTACAATTTTCAGCCAAACAACGCACGATATGAAGAAAATTCCTTTTCTGCAACTTGATCGTTGCAACTTTTTTCATTTTCTTGGAAAATCGAAAATTCAAATTTTCATCGCACAGAAAAAATCAAAAATTCTATTTTGCTGTCAAACTATACAAAATATAACAAAAGATTTTCAAACGAAAATTGTGCACCCATAAAAGATCTACAAATTTGTTATAAATCATTTTATTACAGCATGGGTAGTTTTCGTATCATGTATAAAAAGACAACGTTAAAAATAAAAAAATTAAAATTTTTGATCAAACAACGCAAGGCATGAAAAGAAATTCATCAAAAAAAGTTGTACACACAAATAAGATCTATGACATTAAGATCTATGATATTAAAAATAAGATTCAGTTGAAAAGTTATATAAGGTTCGAAAAAAATAATAGAAGAAAGTTGTTCACTCCAAAAAGAACAACAAATTTGTTGTGAATTATTTTCAGTTATGACGAGTTCATATCTCTTTTTCTTTTCCTTCCTATCTTCTTTTAATCGTTAAAATAAAACGAATGGGCATTAGAAATGAAAAGATTATTATTTGGAAAACGAGGCAAGTCACAATGCCTTTTTATTTAACAAAATGTTTGGCCTAAATTGTATACAGGGTGTCCCAACACCTATGAACATGCCGGTACTGGGTGATAGAGGACAAAAAAAGAAGCAGAAAAGTCCTATGGCAAAATTTGATCTGGGCCTTAGTTTGGGCACAGTAAAGCTTCAAAGTTGGGCATATTGAACCAATCAGAATCGAGCTTTGGCAACAACTTATTTGTCTCATAAGCGTTAAAATAGTGTGCGTGCTAGCGGTTTACTTCAGCTCCCGCAAAAATTTCACATCGTTGATCTTTGATTGTTTCTACAAGACGAGAAATTCAAGACTTTATATTTTTTTTAATTCTTAGTTGTTCTTGCAAACGTTTATTACCGTCCTTAAAATAACATAACATTTGCTCAACCTAAAAAAGATGAATTTCAATTTAATACAGAACTTTCCTGACATTTCATGTAAGAAAAGCAACAAAGATGTTTGAAATTCAGAAGACCAAACGAACTTTTGTTCTTCAAAATTAATCTACAAGTCTAAGATGAGAAAAAACCTTTCAAACCTCAAAAATAAATTCTCTGTGATGTCTACGATATTTAATTCTTTGCGATTCATTACAAAAATTTTTGTTACATTCATTGTAACAAACTTAAACAAAATTAAAAATGGGAAATTCAAATAAAATTTGAAATTTGAAATTAACCAACAAGTCTAAGATAAGAAAACGCATTTTTAACACCAAAAGTAATTATGTAATTAGGTAAAGTAATTATAAATAATGCATGCGATGCAAATTTTTGATATATTTATTATTACAAAAACAATAAAGAAATCTAAAGTTGCGGAAATTACTTCTGGAGGTTCAAAATGTGTTTTCGAATTTTAAACTAGTTGGTATTAAAAAAAAAAATCGTTTCGTTTCCCGAGCTTTAAATTCTTTGTTTAGTTTTGTTACATTAAGTGTAACAAAAATTGTGCAGAGAGTTGCGAAGAATTACTTTTGAGGATTTAAATATGAGTTTTCTTATCTTGGACTTGTTTATTTATTTTCTGGAACAAAAGTTTGATGGGTTTATCCTGTTTCAATTTTTTGTTCGTTTTGTTACAATAAATGTAACAAAAAGTTCGCTATGAATTTTAAAGAATTACTTCCGTTTGGTACAAAATGTGTCGCTTATTTTAGAGTTGTTAGTTCAGTTTAAAGAACAAAAGTTCGTTCCGTTTCCGCAGCTTTAGATTTCTTTATTGTTTTTGTAATAATAAATGTATTAAAATTTTGCAACGAATCGCAAAGAATTACTTTTGGGTGTCAAAAATGTGTTTTTTATCTCAGGCTTGTTGGTTAGTTTTAAAGAACGAAAGTTTGTTTGGATTTCCCATTTTTAATTTTTTTTAATTTGTCACAATGGATGTAATAAAAAAAATTGTAATGAGTCGCAAAAAATTACTTATCATAGACTTTTTAATTAATTTTCAGAAACAAAAGTTTGTTTTGTTTTTCCGAGTTTTAAGTTACTTTGTTGGTTTTATAAAAAATGTAACAAAATGTCAGGAAAGTTCTGTATTAAATTGAAACTCATTTTTTTTAGGTTGAGCAAATTTTATGTTATTTTAAGGACGGTAATAAACGTTTTCAAGAGCAACTAAGAATTTAAAAATGTTAAAGGCTTGAATTTCGCGTTTTCTAGAAACAATCAAAGATCAACGTTGTGACATTTTTGCGGGAGCTGAAGTGAACCGCCAGCACGTACACTATCTTAACACTTATGAGGCAAACAAGTGGTTGCTGAAGCTCGATTCTGATTGGATCATTATGCCCAACTTTGAAGCTTTACTGTGCCTAAACTAAGGCCCAGATCAAATTTTGCCACAGGACTTTTCTGTTTCTTTTTTTGTCCTCTATCACCCAGTACCGGCATGTTCATAGGTGGTGGGACACCCTTTATACACATTTTCTTGCAACCAGCTTATGCTAGAATGCGTATTTTTGTTGGAATCGTAAAAATAACATTTAACATAAACAAGTTAAATTTAAAAAAAACGACAAAGTTGCAGAATATGTTTAATGAAAAAATTGTTTTCCCATGGAATGTGCCCTTTTTTAAATTATAAGAACAAGGCAATGAAGATCCTGAGAATAAAATTTAATGTGGAATGAGGAAAAAATATTTAGAAACATTTAGAAAGATTGTGCACATATATAGGGGAAGTACAAAGGCCGGGCGCGTAGCGCGAAGTAAATATATTATCGAGCGCGAAGCGCCAGAAACAACAGATAGAAAAGAAATGTAACTTCCATTTCTTTATTGAGAGTTCATAGATATTTTACTTCAAAGGATTCTTTTCTAGTTGAAAATTCAAATATTTTGTTAAAAATTAACGTATTTTCTGGAAAATTATTCTTTTAGGGTAGAAAATTAATCTTCTTGAGGAATAATTCACCTTTCTAGTTGGAAATTTGAATACTTGATAAAATGCTTCTGTAGAAAATTCATTTAATTGTACTTGAAGATCCATCATTTCAGTAGAAAATTCATCTTTTATGGTTAAAAATTCAACTACTTCGTGGAAAGTTGAATTCATTCGTTAAAAAGCGATTGTTTGGCTGTTTGTTCGAGATTAATCACTAACAACCGTCAGGGTTCTGACATAATCTCAAAATCCTCATAAAAATCTTGTTTTGGGTCCGGAGGTCAGACCATGTTTACTATATGTTTTTGTGGTCGCTGGATCCGAATCCGGGGTTCAAAGAAGCCCCGCAGGTCAGGGTTCTGACATAGCCTCAGAAAACCTCACGAAAAATCTTATTTCGGGGCTGGAGGTCAGACCATGTTTTCTATATGTTTTTTGGGTCGCTATATTCGAATCCGTGGTCCGAAAAAACCCAGCATGCCAGTGTTCTAACATAACCTCGAAAAACCTCATAAAACATTTTTTTCGATTCCGGGGGTCAGACCATGTTTTCTATACTTTTTTGGGGTCGCTGAATCCGAATCCTGAGGATCCGACTCTCTGCATCGTAAAACGCTTGCGTGCACCTGCCATAACGGCATCAAAGCCGTAATTCAAGGACTTAGCCGAATCACAGGCTCACTCCGTTGCCCTGGATGCAGACACACGTAAGTTGGATGAATAAATTTCACGAGTTTCTTTGAGAAATCGAAACCCTGGCATGCTGGAGTTTTTTAGGCTAAGGATTCGAAATCAGTGACCTCAAAAACATATAGTAAACATGGTCTGACCTCCGGATCCGGAAAAAGATTTTTCATTAGGTTTTTCGAGGTTATGTCAGAACCCTGAAGTGCTGGGGTTCTTTGGACCTCGGATTGGGATTCAGCGACCCCGATAACATATAGTAAACATGGTCTGACCTTCACACACAAAAACGATGTTTTTGTGTGGCTGTGTTATTCAAAACTCAAATATCTGGCTGAATATTTAAATATTTGGTTGAAAATTCGAATTTTTCATTGTTGGAGAATTCACTTTTTTACTGGAAAATGTAGATCTTCTATTTTCAGTTAAAAATTGATATTTTCAATTAGAAACTGTTATGTTTTAATTGAAAACTTAATTATTTGGTTGAAAAATAGTATTATTGGATGAATTTAACTCTTTTCTTGTTAAGTTATAATAATTCTTGTTTGAAATTCTTGTTTAGAAATTCAAATGTTTGGACTTAAAATTTCACTGGTAAAAAATGCCTGCATTTCGTTGAAAAATTGACTTCTTTGGTAGACTTTATTCTATTTGGTAGAAAATTCATCATTTTGTTTGAAAAATCAACTATGTATTTAATAAGACATTAATCTTTTTGGGATAAAACCTCAACTGCTTGGTGGAAAGTTCAACTACTTTGTTAAAAATTAATTTTATTCAACCTTTGGTTGAGAATTTAAATATTCTGTTGAAATTTTGTTTTTTTCTTTACCTAAAAATTAATGTTTTTATTTGGAAATTCAACTATTCCACTTTGGTTGAGAATGTTTACTTTAAAACTTAAAAATTCAACTATCTGCTAGAAAATTCATGTTTTTTGTGAAAAATTCGTCTTTTTGGATCGAAAATTAAGCTTTGATGGTAGAAAAGTCATTTTTCCTCGTTGAAAGTGAACTTTTTTGTTGGAAATTTGACAATCTTCTAACAAATTCATCTTTTTAGTTTCACTATTATGAAAAATGGTCGCAGCCTTAATACACAGCATATGAAAATAATTTACACACATGTAAATAAAATTTGATATACATGTGTATATTGAATGTAATATAAATTTCGTTCATGAATTTATTAGTATTATTACAACCACCTGAAAGAAATATTTGGTAGAAGTAATTTTCATTTAGGTCATACATATCTTTTGTTGACTTAAGGAATTTGATTCCTTTATTGTATTTTCTTGAGTAAAAAATAAATAAATTTGTACATTCAAGGAAATGATTTTTTCTACAAAAATTTATAGATCCGTTAAAATCTGAATAGCCCTTCAAAGACTTATTTATGGAATTCAAAAGAGCGATTCTTTGAATTAATCAGGACGCACTTAAACCAATTGATTTGGCATACTTGAATCAAGTCTTCAGGTTTGTATAGGCCAAAGAAATAATTATTTGATATAAATGAATATTAATTAGGTTAAAAGTATATTTCTTTGATACAAAGAGTTGATGCATTTATACCAATGAAAGCATTTCTTGGAATGGGAGCTTCTAATGTGTCCCCTAAGGGTTTACATTTTTCTTGCATCTCTTTCCTATTCCTTTACACACACCCGCACGCACTTTCTTGGTGGTGGGAGGGGGACCTACAGTTTAAGGTGGGTTCCGCACCACCAAGAGAAACAGCCTTAAGTACTTAGAGAACCTTTCTCTCTAGAGGTACCGGTCCCACGACTCTCCGGAGATGAGCAAGTCCCATGCGAGGCGGGAATCGAACCCGCAAGCCGACGGAGTGGGACATAAGCCTACGCCTTAACCCCCATGACCATCGTCACACTTTTGAAAGCATTTCTTTAGAGTTGGACAGAATATTCTATTAACATAAATATTGTATTTTTTTGGCTGAAGAAAATGTTTCCTTCAATGAAAAGAATTAAATTATTTATAACAAATTAAAATTCATTACAAAAAAATGATTATTTTGTTGTCGTATAATAATACATTTTATCACTAATTTGCGAATTGTCTAGCAGATGGCAGCACTTCAAATTCCAATCACGAATCGTCGCGATCACTTTCCTCTGACCAGTCACTAACACTTGTATTTTTTGAAGGTAGACTTGAAAAAGGGGTTCGAGATGTGACAGATCACTCTTCTGTGACCAGTCACTAAAATTCCGTACTACAAAATTGAAATACGGCAACAAATGCCGTATCTGTATACACTACGTTTTTTCTTTGCAGTCTGACAACACCAAAGTTTCCTTTTGATTTTCTCACTTCATCAAAATAGGTGTTTTTCAAAGAAACATGAACTCTGAAAATCGGAAAAGATTTCTTTTTTCTGTATTTTATCCAATCTAATTGAGTTATTACCGAGGTTATTACTCCTTTTTAAAGGAATTACCACTTCTATATTGGAAGTTATTACTTGCACTAGAGCCGTTTATTGAGTTATTACTCAACAACTGCTTACACTGTATTAATATTGGATAGATATTTCAATTAAGTTATTACTTATTTATTATATTACTGTCAATTACAAATAATTGCTACTCTGATTATGGAAGAGTTAACTCTTCTGTAATCAGAGTTACCTTCCAGAGATAATTATCACTCGAATGTGAAAGAGATCTGGTTTTTTGCATTCAAGTTGATACTTGATCAAAATTTATAGTAGTCTTACAGACGAGTCGACAAACAAAAATTATACAAAGAAAAGAATAATCAATCGAAAATTAAACCAAATTGAAAATTAAATTATCCTATAAATAGCATATTTGTTTTTGTAGGCAGATCGCATTCTTTGAATTCTTATACAAGTTCATCTTCAGCCACCGATTTCAGAAATAAGAAATATGTACTCGTATACTCCTAAAGCGAATTCAATGACGTTCATGATATGGACCTAGAAGAGCAGATTGATAATTCTCGAGGTCTATCGAAGAACGACAAGCCTGAAAAGGTTCAAGGCACAGAACAGGATAATTTATGGTGCCTCCCCTGCTAACGAGGATTCCAAAAGTCTTGGTCCAGATGTTTTAAATAACATTGGTAAACGAATTATAAAGGAGAGAATCCTGGCTTCTCCAATTCTGGAAGGAATTGTCGTTAGGTGGGAGGATATCTTGAAAACGGATTCCCAGATGAGGAAAAAGAAGATATTATCAAAAAATATCCTCCACCAAGTAGCTTCATCGTTAACGATCCACCGTAAAAAATCCCGAAATAAGGGCGGCTAGTCTTCAGGATGTTATATTCAAAAGAGATTATTGCATCAAGGAAAGACAAGAAAAGTTGACAGCTGGGCTAGCAGCAATTGAAAGAGCACTATTCGCAATTTTCAAGGAAGAATGAGAAAAAGTTGACTTAGCCCTGGTTGAAAATCTCAGCGATATTGGTAGACTGTTGGCGGATTTACAGCGTGATAAGTCGAAAATAAGGAGAAACCTTTTACTGTATAATATGACAGTGATTCAGTTTGAGCAAGTAAAAAACTTAAGGCTTCTGCGAAACCTCAGTTACATGCTGGTATAAAAATCTAAAAATTCCCGCTCCGACAACCCAAATCGAAGTCTCAACAACCGACCTCGAGCAGGAAAAATCCTATGACGTTGAGCAATAAGAACCTGTGGAATTCTCAGAAAGACAGGAACCAGTCGAATTCTTAGAGACTTAGAATGGCAGAAATCAATGAAATTTCCAGAACAGCAGGAACAGGGGCAGGAATGCACCAGAGGAACGCAGATGATCGGATCAGAGGAGCAGGCGATACTAGGAAACGTGTTTCAGCTGGCAGACTTGAATATTCCCAATGCAATTGGAAACAAATTACTTTCGATCCTGTCATATTGGCTTAAATTGAGTGTTATAAAATGCCTTCTCATACAAAGGTTTATCAAAATAATGCCCCAAAAGGAACCAATTGGTCTCCCGAGGAATTTGATAATATCTCAACATGCGTTTTCGAATTGAACCAAAAGAGAGCCATAGAAGAGTGCAAATGGGAAGCAGTACATTGTATCTCAAAAATGTTTCCGGTGAATAAACCAGATGGTTCTTTCAGATGAATTCTCAATTCAAAAGGTCTAACCAATTTTTATAGACAGAGCACTTTAAGCTCGAAGACTGGAGAAGAGTCGTAAAACTCATTATGCCTGATTGCCAACCGGGTTTGATAGATTTGAAAGACACGTATCACTTATTACCAGTTTTTTTTTTGTTTTGGTGTTTTTTTTTTGTGAGGGAAGGTGGAAAATGTGCTACCACACACCGAGAAGGGTCCGCACTTCTCGGTAGTGTCGGGATATTGATATCATCTCTACAACGATCTTAATATATATATAAATATACACAAAGATCTTAATTCGATCGTTATAGCGATGCTACCAACTACCGACTAAAAACCACCACCCTTTCCTTCTTGGCAGATGTCCCCCTGGAAACCGCTTTCGCATTACTTCAGGGGGTGACGTTTTCTTGCTCTCAATAGGGCTGCTTCTTCTTCTTCTTAACCATGTACCAACCAAGATGCACGCTTCGTCCTCAGCTGCACAGTCGAATCGCGCAACGGGCTCGTCGGCCTTCGACATCTCGGGTGGGCATGGTGGATTTTCGCTGTCGGTCACTCTAATGTAATATTATTCGAGAACTCTAGGTGTTCTTCCCTCTTCTTTTCTCGTAGCACTGCCTCAACGTAAGCAGCTACTTTCTCCCAACTCTCCTCGCTGCTTAGCATTTTGGGGACGATGTCTTTTGGGCTGATCCGTCCAATGTCGGTTTCCAGCATCGTCCTTTCCTCTATCCATCTATCACAGGTGAAGAACGTGTGTGACGCGTCATCTCCATACAGGCCAACATACCTGCAATGAGGGCTCCTTGCTTCGCCAATTTTGTGCAGATACGCCTGGAAATATCCGTGGTCCGATAGAAATTGCGTCAGGAAGTAGTTCACCTCTCCATGTGATTGATCAATCCAGGCAGTGAGGTCATTTATTAGTTTAAGGGTCCACCTGCCTCTGTGGTCGATTTCCCACCTGGTTTTCCACTAATGCATGGTGTGTGCTCTGGATTCTTCTTTTGTGATGATTTTTGCCACCTCCGCTTTCCTCCTGAAAATCTCCTTTTTTTCGCGCGCTAGCAGGTCGATCGGGTTCATCCCTGCGATCACCAGCACCGTGGGCTCGGAATCTGTGTGATAGGAGCGGGCGACTCGCTGCACTCCAATCCGCTGTAAACCCGCCATGCGTCTTCTATACTTGTCTATCCTGAGTGCGTTCGCCCATATTTCGGCTCCGTAGAACAGGATAGACGTGGCGACCGACATCAATAACCGGAATTTGCTCGGTCTGGGTCCCCCGACGTTCGCCATGAGTCTGCTGAGGCTATTCGTCATTGTGGCTGCCTTATCCGCTGCCTTCCGTATGTGCACCCAGAAAGTGAGTTTTGTATCTAGATGGATACCGAGATGTTTGGCCGCCTGCTGCGTTTCAATCATCTCGCCTCCCACTTGTAGCTGGATGCACGTCTGGATCCTCTTGGTCGTAAGAACCACGACCTCCGTCTTCTGTAAAGCCAGGTTTAGGCCATGCTCTTCCATACAGCGACACACTATGCGCATAACCTGGTTCAGCTTCATTTGCGCTTCTTCCAAGTTCCTCGCCGTGATGGTCGCCGCAATATCATCTGCATAGCCCACGAGAGATGTGCCCTTCGGCATTTCCATACGCAGGATACCGCCATAGGAAATATTCCAGAGGTCTGGTCCCAGAATAGATCCCTGTGCAGTTCCTAAGGTAATCTTCTTCTTCCGAAGAACGTCGCTGATGTCGTACAGCAGCACTCTATCCTTCAGGTAATTTCTCACCATCTGGAGGAGATACTGCGGTGCCCTAAACTGGTTTTGCAGTGCATCCATGATGTCACTCCATCTTGCCGTATTAAAGGCGTTCTTGACGTCTAGGGTGACCAATAGCACTACTGGTCGTGAATGGTGGTTCCCCTGTTGTGCTGACATACCGGCGTCCACTATACACTGAGCTGCTTCTATGGTGCTACGTCCTTTTCTAAGCCCGTACTGTCTGTCAGACAGGTCTCCAGCCGCTTGTACAGTTGACAGCAGCCGAGGTTCCAGGAACTTTTCCAGGAGCTTTCCGGCAGTCTCCAACATGCACAAAGGCCTGTAGGATGACGAAAGGCCCGGAGCGCCCTTGCCTTCGCTTATCAGTACCAGCCTCTGTTCCTTCCACCTCTTGGGGAAGCTTCCGGTCTTAAGGCAGCTGTTGTACATGTCCAACAGCAAATTCGGGATGTATCTGTTAACTGTCTTGAGCGCTTCTGACGGAATACCATCTGGGCCCGGTGCCTTCTTGTCGCTCTTCAGTGGTGCCGTGGTGGCTCTCAGCTTCCGGGTAACGATCCTGTAGCCCAAACCCCAGGGTTCGTTATCCACCTCCTTTGCCATCGCCATCCAGCCTGCGCGTATGCTCCACTTGTTGGTTTTCCCTAGCTGTCTCTTCACTCGAAGAAATTCAGCAATTTTTAGGGCCATCTTGGCGGGTCTCTTTTTCGCTCGATGGGCCTTTCGGCGTAGGGAGAAGCAAGTCTTCCTCAGCTTTGCCATTTCTTCCGACCACCGGTAAGCCGGGTATCTGCTATCGTTTTTGCTCTTCCGAGGCATCGCAGCGTCGCATGCCCGTTGAATAACAGTCATCGTCTGCTTCACAACAGTGACACAGTTCATTGCTGTTATTTGCCTATTGGTGATTGCCTTCGCAAAATTCTCCTCGTTCAGCTTCGCCACATTCCACCATTTCGGTCTTCGATTGTGCACATTCGGAGGTGTATTTTCCGCCCGTATCTGGAAGGTGATGTACTCGTGATTACTACCTGTGAATTCCTCCATCACCTTCCAGTCCACTGCGTTCCTCGCCAGGTCTTCGGAAGCGAAGGAGACATCTGGGGTCGTTTCTCTCTCTCTCTCTCTCTCTCTCTCCAGGTCGTCTAATTGTTGATGCGCCGGTATTTAGGACTATCAGTTCTTTTCTGGCCGCCATCTCCATTATTCGTTTCCATCTTGAGTTTGACTTTGGCATTCCCCACTCTAACGCTTCCTCGCTAAAATCTCCGGCTACCAGAATGCCGCCTTCCACGTCCTGGATTCCCTCCTCAAGTATTTCCAGTTTCGCCTGAAAATCCTTGATTGGTTCATCTGGAGTCAGGTAGACGCTCACAAAAGTAGTCCGCCTACTTCTGATCCAAACAAAGCCTTCGCCAAATCTGTGGTCATCCACTGGTACACGTGTCTGGTTTTGCACCCATATCGCTGCGGTGCCAAGGGCATCCTTATACCAGGTCGGACTGTTTTTATCCTGGTATTGCTCACTCAGAATTAGCACATCAGCCTGCCGTTCATAGTTGATGTGGTTTAGCAGGTCGTCCGCTGCTTTACTGCGATGTAAATTGCCTTGCATGATATTTATCATGCTTTGCAATTTCTTTTAACTCGCTCGAGGGCCTCCCTGAAGACTGGGCATTTGCCAATCCCTGAGATGTGCTTCAACTTATCTTCTGGGAGCTTTCTTTCTCTGCACAGGACACAATGCAGACCTGCATTGCAGTTTGCACCTTTGTGGCTCTTCGTGCCGCACTTAAAACAAACATCCGTTCAGTCCGGGCCGTTGCAGTTTCTGATCTGATGCCCAAACCCTTAGCATTTGAAGCATCTCTCCACCTGGACTCTCTTTCTAATACGACAGTTAACCCATCCTATCTTAATGCGCTCTGTTTTAAGCAGCTCGTTTGCCGCTTGCGCGCTGAGTTCTACTATCGCCAGAGATTGGCCTCTACCGTTAGGCTTGCTGACGGTGACCTTTGGTGGCTCAGTGAGCTCCTTTAGGTCCCGTTTAAGCGCTGCTTCAACCTCTTCTCTGGTGGTGTAACTGTCCAGATCTCTGATCTCCACAGTTGTTCTCGGTACTATATTCTGGACTGTACCATTCTCCCCCAGAGCGCCTTTCAGAGCTTCTGTGAAATCAGTGCAGTCCTTCGTATCTCTTCCAATTTCCAGAAGAACAAGTCCGGCCTTTGTTTGGTGAATAGCCATAACAACCGTATTTGTATCTTCTGGTTTCATCTTGCCTCGGATTTCACCTAGCACCTGTGCATAGGACTTGCCCTCCGCCGGTTTGATTATAATTGCCTCCGCTTTTGGCTTGGCACGCTTTTTTTTCTGGGTTGTTCTACAGTCTGCCCTTCGACTTGTTCCTTCTGTTCCGGTTTCTCAACCTTCTTCTTCTTCTTACATCTCGTGACTGTCGCCCACTCAGCGGGTGACGAGGTTTCCTTTTTCCTCTTTTCTATCGGAGTTTCATTCTGGTTTTTCGCAGGACTAGAGGCTATTCTTTTATTGCTGCTGCTCGCGCGCCTCGGTGACTGAGGCTTCTATGAGCCTGTCTCCCCGCTAGGTTCAAAATGCTTCTTCGAACTTTTTTCTTCTTTTCCAATATGCTCTGGATCACCTCTACTGCTTCTTTCAGTTTCGGAACTCCGCCCTTAATGTCCGTAGTAACATTTTTCTGTCTATCCGCAGCTTCCTGCATGATGGCCAGTGTAGTTAACATCTTTCGGAGCATCTTGTCGATGCTTGCTTCAGCTGGTAGGCACTTTTTCTTCAGCATCGGCTCCTTGGATCGACTGGAAGTCTCTCCATTCTCTTTCTGGGGGGTGGTTTGGGTATTTGTGGATGCCATAAATTATTATCGCCAGCGCATCGTGCGTGGAGGGGCGGGCCGAAATAGCTGAAAAAAGGTATACCCTCGGACCTAAGTCCTACCCCAGTTCCCTGGGGCCCAGCCTTCGTTTAACCAGTCCCGGAAAACACGGACGGACTGGTACTCGCCCGGGGCACTGCAGAATCCGACCTTTACAGCCACCACGCACTCCCTGATCAAGGCCCGAAGGGGCTGGCTTCTGATCCCTACTGCAGCTGACACCTCGGCAGTGCAAGCGCACATCAGCCCCTCGCCACGTCTGCGGGTTAGGCAGACGTGGTTCGGAGCACTCTCAGTGGGCCACAGCAGGAAACAATCGTGGTTTTTTTCTTGGTGTATCCTTCACCCAGTATATTTGGTCCGCGGGGCCTATTTTATTTCATCCCTACCCTCTGTTCCCAGCGAGAATTCCTCTATCCGCCACCTGGGGACGCGCCAAATAGGGGTAACACCTCCCCTTCCCCGCAGGCAACTGCGTAGGTCCAGTAGCAGAATCTTATATGATATTTTAAACATTTTATTTCAATGGTAAGTTACGTCAATACATCTGACTTTTTCAGACTTAGCTCTGTTCCCTATATTTTCACAAAAATATTGAAGTCGGTTGTAGCGTGTTTGAGGAATCACGGATTTCATTCAGTGGTGCATCTAGACGATTGACTATTACTTGCTGATAGTACACGAAAATCTTCTGAAAATATATGATCCATATGCGTTAGCAGCGAACTTTACTCTGGCACTCCTCATAAATCACATAAGACTTATGACTCAGTTTCATATGTACATTTCGAGAAAAATGCGTGCCGTTTGTTTAAAAACCAAATTTAAGTCTTTTTTGCCAACAGATGCTGCGTCTCAATTTTGTTTTATTATATCACTCAAAACAAGCGCAGCTTATTATACATTATCATATTTCTCAACAAATTCAATATTTTTATTCGATCGCTAGACTTGTTTCAGATTTCAAATAAAGAAGGAAATTAATTTGCTTCAATCTCTATCGACATTCGGAAACACTCTCATCATAAAACTCGAGCTTCGAGCTTAATTTTGCACATTGATATTTTGTTGTTGCTGCTGAATGAATTTTCTGTTTTTAATAAAATGTTCCCACGATTGGAGCAGAAAAGTGGCATATAATCGAAAGACATTTTGGCAATGTGTAGAGCTATTTAAGAGGAATAATTATTCTTGTTAGACATTGTATTGTATTTCTCGTAGTTTTACTGAGAAATGGAAACTCGTATTCTTTCAGTGAGGAAAATGTCTTCTTGTGTCAAAAAAGATGTTGCTTCACATAAATGGAATTTCATTTCAAATGTCAGGTCAAGAGGACTTTCATTTGCCTCAAAAAGAAAAATCTTTTCGCAGAAGACATTATTCATTTACGACAAACTTAAACAAATCTTGCAGCCAGATAATTCTGTCTATGTAAAAAATATTTTTACATTGGCGATAAAAGTGTTTTTTTTTATTGAATCATACTATTTAGTAAAAGCATCCATGAGTTGGCTCTAATTATAATTCAGAATGTGAGCATGGCAAGTTATGAAACATTTGAAATTATCTCATTTGAGTGTTTTATTTAGTGGATTACATTTTTATACATGTATTTGTCTATGAAATATGTGAAATTTTCGCCAAGCGACTTAATTTACGATTCGGGAAAGCACAAATATTCGGTTCCATTCAAGTATACAGAAATATTTTTAACTATTCTGGAGCACCTTACATATATTTATCATAAAGCTTGAACATTTATATGTATTATTAGGCGGCCATCGCGACTAATGTGACCTTATTATTCGGCGAGGAATATGTAGAATTTTGCAATACTTGTATAGATTGAGTATTACATGGTCCGTCATGTAAGAACTTTCCACCTGAAACAGTTATTATTAGTTCCCATCATGTGAATAATCATATCTTTTTAAAACTCTAATAAATGTAAACATATGGTATATGTTATGTTTGAAATGTAAATATTTTTTTCAAATCCATCTGTCAACAGCATTGTCGGTGAATGTCAAATTTCAAGCATTCAGGTGTAAAGCATTTTTTAATGCCGCATTTCAAAATATTTAAGAAATGAATGTTTAGAAAATAATAAAATGTCATTATACTCAACTGACCTCTTCCGCAGTTTCTTTTGAGGCATTCGTATGTCTTTCTACCAAAATCTAAGAAGCTACCATAACTATATGAACAAATTTTGTCAACGTCAGATTTCTGAAAACAACGTCTTTTTTAGTTCCCAATTTTATGAAAATATAATCGTACTCCAATATGTGGAAGACTGTTTCAATATTGGTTCACTTACACGGCATATAATTAAACACTTAATGAAGCCCCAAGCTGTCTGCAAGAAATGTAATTTTCATTAGGAGGAAAATTTTGGTAGAGTTTGTATAGTTTGATGATATGAAACTGCACATAAATTCCATACTTCTATTTTAAATTTTTGTTAAGTTTTATATCTAGATACACACCGATAATAAATTGAAATAAGAACTTTTATTGACCTTTCTTTACTTGTACGCAACATACTTTTACGTACGTTTCGAGTCATAAATTTATTGTCAACCGTTCGTACAAAAAAAAGAATTTGTGATACTTCAAATGCGAAGAATGGAGGCATCTTGTATTATATATGAAAAAGGGAGTTTAAATAACTGTTCGAAGTAAAATAAAACTCACCAATTTGCGCTCGGCAATGATGGCCGGGAAGAAAGCTGCGATTACTTCACAAATTGAAAAGAACCATTTTTATTTGCACATTTCTTTCATAACACACACACGCACACTTATATTCTTCTTAACTAAGCTAGATGAAGCTTTCTGTCTGAATTTATTTATATAATCCAATTTCATTTATTTTTAACACAATCTCTAATTAAGAACACGAATGTAATACTCTGACACCCTGATATCAATGACGTTCTAAGTTTAAAATAAAAATAAATTGCATTGATCAAACAAAATCCTAATTCAAATGAGCATGTTAGGAAAATTAGTGAATACTATTTTAATCATTCAAAGGAACATGCAGCTTTATATTTTTATTTATTTTTTAGGATTTCTTGTTGAATAATCATTAGCATATGTGATGAAAAGATCTGTTTATGAATCCAGAACTCAAATATGTACTTTCATTTCTGACTAAAATTAATATATATCAAGCATGAATTTTATTGTATAGGTGATAGCTTACATAGTACGAAAGCGAATAGCACTTTTCCCCTCATCTTTGAAACAAAATCTTAACACAATCTTTTTTCAATCAAAATTAATGCAGGAAAATCTTGTAAAATAACAATGTTTACCAAGGACTGATTACTTGCAAAGTGAGAACAGTCTTTGTTACAATTGTCTTATATAATATTCGCGTACACGTGTTGAGTAACTTGTCAAGGTTGGGCTCAAGTTCAATTAATTTCCAGATAATTAAATGATACTTTACTCTCTGAATACAGGAGATAATTTTAGAAGTAAGTACCAAAACATCAGATAAGAAAAACAATAAAAAACTTTAACTTTATTGCTATTTGATATGTAGTTCTCTGCTGATGTAAGATTGTCAGGCAATAGAAAAGTCTGGTAATTTATCTTTCAAATGAAGGAATATGCCTGAATGAAGAAATATAATTTTGTTTTAAATTCGTAAAAAATAGTCACGATTTGAGATACCTTATTAGATATAATAGGTATAGATCGAAAATATCACTCCTTCAAGATACCCTCAAATTGGTCCATTTAGTGAAAAATTAAATGTGTATTTTTGTTTCATTGAAAAAGACAAGTTTGAACCGTGATTTTGATACCGTAATAAACAGCCGCAAAATGATTATAACTATTTATTAATTTTAATTAACGTAAAAATAATAAGTGTTCTGCAGGAAATACAACCGATGATACCAGATGCCGTAAAAAAAAACTTAACCCAATTAGAATGAAAATATTAAACCTTATCACGAAATATCACCCTCAATAGGAGTTGGAATATCAAATTATCTGAGCGATTCGGGTTTTTTTTTTATTTTATTTTTTTTTTATTTAAAGGATTAAAAACGGAAAATTCTCATGCACTAACCACATCCGAACTTTGTGGACCGCGAGCCCAATATATGTATCCCACGCATATAAATTTAAAATATATACACGTGAGATGCACATATGGGCGCGCAGTCCACAAGGAACGAAGGTGAGTGTGGGACTTACCAAACGGCACCTACCCACTAAACCTTAACTTCTTTTCCCGCCAACCCAGGACTCCGGAACCGCTTATCGCATTACTTCAGAGTCCCAGGCCAAAGGCCATTAAGCCGTGCTTCGGCTTCTACTTTTACCTGCCAGCTTGGCATTCTTCAAACCATCACCCAACCAAGCTGCACGCATCGTCCTCAGCGGTGTGGTGGAACCACAACCCGGGCTCGTCGGCTTTCGGCACCCTGGCTTGGCGATATTCTTTAGCTTGGCCGTCCTTGAGGTTTCCTCGATGAGGCTGCCGCTCGGAGCGACCAACACCTCATAGTCCCGGGCAGATGGTCCGTCCGGGATTTCTCTCCTTTAGCGGCGCAGAGGTAGCACTGCGGCGCACTTTCGCACGCAGCAGCCCTATGGACCTCTTTGCCGCACCTCCAGCAGGCCTGGGTCCGGTCCGGATCCTTGCATCCCGCCGCCATATGGCCAAAGCCCAGGCAGCGGTAACATCTTGTACACTCTGTCTTCCTCCGCACACAACAGGACACCCACCCCATTTTGAGGTGTCCCGTGCGGAGAAGTCTTTTCGCCAGGTCCTCCTTCATTTCGACAAAGGCCCTCAGATTACCTCTGAAGGCCTTCCTCGTCATGCTAACCTTCATCTCTCCCGTTGCTGCTTTCCCGAAAAGCTTTCGAACCGCAGCCTCCAGATCTTCTGCATCCGTAATAAGGTCGAGGTCCAGGACCTCAACTTCGATGCGAGGAACGAGATCGCGTACTTTCCCCCTACTCCCTATTGCTTCCTTAATGGCCGCGGACAGCTTTGATCTGCCATCCGCAGCCGGCCCTACCTCCACCAGAACCTCTCCCCTTCGGGTCTGCCTGACCCCCCTGATTTTTACACCAAGGGTGTCCGGCTTCACCTTCTGTTTGAGGTTCCTCAGGACCTCCGCATAGCTCGAACCCTCGGCCGGTCTTATGAAGACCGCCTCGGGTCGGGCTCTCTTAAGCTTCTCCTTCTTCGTGTGTGCAGGTGTAGAGGCGATCTCCTCCACATCCACGCCCTTCAGAGTCGAGGACGCCACGATGGTGTTGCGGGTCCTCGGCTTCTTCTTCTTTTGTTTTGAGGAGCCAGCCTCTACGGGACTCAAGGTGGGCTCCCTCTCTCGCTTCCGCTGATGGGGAGTGGGTGCTTCCTCGGCTTCTTCAGTTTGAGTCCCGCTTTGACTCGTGTCTTTCCTCGCCTTCACTTGATTTAAGTACTTTTTCCCTATCTCCTTTCCAACGTACTTTATAGCGTCCTGGTAATAACCGTCGCTGCACGTTATGAACCAATCCATCTGATCCAAGATACGACGCGCCTTCACTACGTTTTCCCTAATGGGCACCAACATGTTCCTTTTGGAGTTGCAGAAGTTCTGCATCTCCTCCAACACATTTCTGAGTTCACCATTCTGTTTTCGACACTCCTCCACATATTTGTACGCGTCCACTATTTCAAGTTTGGCACGAGATATTTGGCTCATGTCAATCTTCTCCACAACTTTCAGATCACCCTCCAGCTCCTCACATATACTTCGATTTATAACTTGCTTCTCCATTGAAATTCCCACGAGTAGCTAGGGAAATGAAGGTCCACCCCCGCAAAGCCCCGCATGCGGGGGTAAGGTCTATATACTCTAGAAGGCAACCTGTTATCCTAGAGACACCGTTAGTGACACCACACTCCTGGTGCCATGCAGCCTTCGGCACGGTGGATTAACGCCTTGGCTTGGAGGTTTTTTCTTTGGGACCATCCCTGGACATTACCTGCGACTGCTTTTTGAGTAGTGTAACCGTATTCAGTAGAAACCCTCGGTACAGGGCCGCAACAGGAAGAGGTCATGGTTTTTTCGCGGTGTGTCCTTCACCCAGTCTATTTGGTCCACGGGGCCTATTTTATTTCAGCCCTACCCTCTGTTTCCAGCGAGCATTCCCCTATCCGCCACCCGGGGACGCGCCACGTATGGGTTACAGACTCCCACTGTCAAGTGTTTTCCTCAGCTACTGGAACCTTCAATATTATTTACCATCAAACAGTTATTATTTGTAGAAAAATTCACTTGAATTTATAGTTTTGGAACATGTTGGGGCTGTTTAAGGTCCCAGTACCGCGATTTGACCTTCAACTTTCATTAAAACAAAACTACGCATTAACTTTTTCACCGAATGGAACAAGTTTAGGGGGTGCGTGATCGAAACAAAAAACTTTAGGTTTTTTGTTACATTCTACTGGGGACACTAATCTTAGCTAATTTTGTAAGAGAATACTATAAAAAGAGTGATAATTTAAATATTTTTTCAATCTTTGACGAATATTTCATGAAATTGCGAACATTATTCAGCATTTCTAGAACCATCTGATAGCTCACATAAACGGTATTATTTTTAGGCCTTATTTAAGCTCGCCGAAATTTAGTGATCGTAGTACGAATATTCTGGGATGGACTAAACTCATCGTTAGACTTAACGCGTATAAAGTAAGTTCAAATAAATGAAGTATGTATACAACTTTTATTCTTCCATTTCGAAATATTAACTCGTAAATACATTATTTGGGTTTAAGTGATGTAGCATATTGACAAAAGTTACACAATATGTCCGTCTTATTATTCCAATGAAGTTAGAAACGTTACACAATCGCGTTCTTTGTTAAAATAAAATTTCAACCATTTTTCTATTGCAGTGATGCGAAATTTAATCCATCTTTATTTATTTTTAAAACTTGTATATCCAATGAAAATTATGGGCTGAAAATTGATTTCTTGTAGACACTTTTTGCCCCATTGTGCAGTAGTGACGTCTCTGAAGCTAGCACCGCCTTTTCATAAAATTTATTTGGAAATTATCCTATAATTACAGGCTCATGTAGGGCTTTTAGGGGCCGCAAGTCTTAAGGGCTAACTTCACATGAAGTTAGCACCGCGATGCCTGTAAATTTCAAACTGTTTGTTCAATCAAATCCTGTTTTTTTTTTTCAGAAATTAAAAGCCCATTTAGGACTGGCCATCTATGCTAGGCCCAGTCATGCAGTCCTTTTAGTTTTTTAAAAAAACGATGCGCGCTTTTGTTTTACATGTGAAGCTGGTATCGCCACACCTGCAACGCCAAAACAAGTGCTAATATCAATCCCGGAATTATAGCAAAATTGAGGGTTTATTGAGGGCTGTCAATCTATGCAAGGTAGCACCGCACCGGTATAGTCATCACTTCAAAACTGTTCCCTTGATGGATCCCGCGTCTCCTTAGAAATAAAGTGTTTATTTTCAATGGTCATAAAGTATCCAATTATCTTGTTACGTTTCTTCAACCCTTAGAATCTAGTTTACAATATAATAATGTCAATTTAAATAATGCATTCAATATCGAGAAAAATGTTTATTTTTATTTATTGTGAAATTAACATTTTTGACTATTATTTAACAATACAGTTACTATGGCGATGGCCCAAAAATGAAAAATCGTTTTTATTAATAAAATTACAAACCCGAGACCATGGGCAAAAAACTCAACAGATTTTTCATAAAATTTCAATTTTTTAAAACTCATTAACTAATTAGAAGAATATCATTATCAAAAATTGATTCGGACACTATGATTTAACTACGAAACTAATAAGAAATGTGACAAAAAATGTTATACTCAATTTAATCTTGAGCCTTTTAACTGATGATGTCCGACGTCGACGGACGAATCAGTATTTATTTTTAACATAAATTTTTAACAAATAAACGGGCCTGTAAACAAAAAACAATTTACCAGCCTACCAATTATTTCTCATCTGGCCAAAACCTCAACATCAATACAAATAACAAATTTGGATAGCTAATAGACTAAACAATAATATTATAAAGAATCATTTGTATTTTTTTGCAATAATTAAGAAATATTCGGTGAGAAACCTGGAAATTTTGTTAGAAAAATGAAGTTAATTCTCAATGGCACACTTTTTCATGTCACAAATTTGTTAAGTATGAAATTTATGTGTATTCCGAATGACATAAATCTTTTAATTTGAATCAGAGTAATTGAGCATACTGATCTCATTTGACATTATTGACTTGGCGAGACTTAATGTCATGAGGGAAATAATTTCAATGAAAAAATACTAGGTAAGAGACATTAACACTATAATATAATCCAGCTAAGTTGTATGATGTCTAATATCGCTTTACAAATTTAATTTAGAAATTACTGTAAGGAAGTTCATAAAAAAACTTCTCCATATATTTAATTATAATTATTTTACCCAAAATTCTTTGGCGCGCGAACCGTCGCTTGGATACCATCCGTGCACGTCAACATTTCGACGTGCACAGTGTTGGGAGTCTCCCATCTGTGTACGTGAACCGTCGTTAGGATACCATCTGTTCACGTCGAAATTTCGAAATGCACAGTTGGGAGTGACCCATTTGTGCACGTATTTAATACACGTGCACCGATGGGATGCTCTCAACTGTGCACGTGTACAGATGGGCGACTCTCGACTGAGCACGTCTCAATTAATACGATAATATTTTCGGTAACAAGTCCACGTGCACAGATGGGAGACCCCCAACTCTACACGTGCACAGATGGAAGACTCCCAACTGTGCAAACGCACTATTGGGAGACTGTCAACTGTGAACGTCTCAATTAATAAGATAAGATGCTTAATTCACACGTTGCGTGCACATATACGGGTAATTGTCAAATTAAAGGCAAACTTGAAGTCCAAGTAATAGAACATTAACTTAGAAACTTGTGCTGATTTTTTTTTTAAATTTAATAAACACTTATTATCATCCTCTACAAAATAGTCAGTTCTTTTTTTTCATTTCTGTTCCTATTTACTTTAATTTAATACGAGAACGCCCGAAACGTCATTACCGTACGGCGTCCCAACCTCACGTTGCACAAGGATAAACTGATTTTCTTCTTTTTTCAGACAGTAACCGGAAAAACGCTTAACGTATCAAGTTTGTAAACTTTACATGAACATGAATTCAATGTATGCACATTTTTGAAGTCAAATAAATAATATTGTAAAAGCCTCGAAGTCACTCCCTCAATTTTTGCCATTTCAGAGGTCATTACCGTGCGTCTTTTTTTCTAGTAAAATATTGTAGTTACAGCTGAGTCATAAATACAGAAATATTAGGCGTATCGTTTATTAAAAGATTTTATAAAATTGAGCATAAAATATTAACTCTCTTTTTTGTGAATCCGATATTAAAACTGAAAAGTGCATTTTGACAACAAAAACGTCATTCCCGTACGTGCTTTAAAAACCATTTTCGGGGTGAAAAAAAATTATAAGAACCATTCCGTTACTTGCTTGGCGGTGTTTTCTTTCACAAGTAGGTGACTTTTTATGTTTAAAATCTGTCATTCTTTTATAAATATTAAAAAAGGCTAAACATCATAATTTTTCTTGCATCATTACCGTACGGTACAATAGAAGAGCCTACGACTGAATATATGCGCGTGCGCATGGATTCATTATTATTTTTCATTTTCATAACTGCCCCTTTTGGGTGTAAAATTTTTACATGTGATAAGACCAATTTCTGTTATGAAATATTTGATTCCTAATAATAATATGATTGCCACTGTAGGTGCTGAAAGGGTCTAGCCGGATAAGATAGTCAAATCTGCCTTGTAGGGAACCT
>CAKNXH010002001.1:394795-466559 GCA_932178445.1 Andricus quercusramuli
AAATTCTCGAAAAAAGTAAAAAAAAAACCCGCAAAACTGACAACAATTCAATTTTTATTTATTTGGAAGTATTGGATGTAAAAGTACATTGTTAATAAATTGCATGACTGCTTTCGAATTAAACAGGGTTTCTTTCTCAAAAGACTTTTTAGTATTTACCGACTTTTATTTGTGGAAACTGCATAAAATCCTCATCGAAATATGGTAGACTCACCTACAAATGTTTGAGTGCGCTTGACTCTATGCTTCCCGTTGCACGCTCCAAGCAAGCGGTCACACAAAAAAATTGTTTTCTCGAAAAGTATTAAACGGTCCACTTCCAAATTTTGGCACATAGTTCTGTGTACTTAACGAACAAATTACACAAGAAATTATTCAATTCAAGCATGTCCCTTTTGAGATAATTCCATTTGTTTACTTAATTGTTGCATAGAAAGTACTAAATACCGTTTCTGATTTTTCGTCAAAGCATGAACTTAATAGTAGATCCCATGGCATATTTTATTTATGTATTCTATACTCTTCGTTGAATATTAGAAGCAGTATTGAAAAAAACATTTTTTGCACTTAAAAAATAAAAAAATCAATAACTTAGAAAATTTACATATCATATCTGATTTACATATCATCTGACATGGAATGACCCATATAATTCTTCTGTTCACGTGTATGTGACTGAACTCCTCCTAAACGGCTGGACCGATTTTGATGAAATTTTGTGTGTGTGTGTTCCAGTGGATTTGAGAATGGTTTACAAGGGGAAGGCCTCCTCTATGAAATTCAAATTTCGACGAGACCACTTTTAATCGATAGTGAATCGAAAATAAACGAAAGTTCTTCCGGCGTTTTTTCCATTGGGCCGTAGTTTTTTGAAATGAATTTTTAAAGTTTGCAGAACTTTCGTCTCCCACTTTTCGCTAGAATTTTGTGTGGTCCTTCACGTTGAAAAACTAGAGGAGCACTGTTAACTTCGCTGCAGCTTTGAAGAGAATGAGAAAGTGTGTCACGCGAACTCATGGTCGCTCGGGCGGCGCTCGGGCGGCTCGCCGACCCGAAACTTTGAAAATTCATTTTAAAAAACTAAGGCCCAATAGCGAAAGCGCCAGCAGTACTTTCGTTTATTTTCGATTCTCTATCGATTAAAAGTGGTCTCGTCAAATTCTGAATTTCACAGAGGAGGCCTTCCCTTTGTTAGATTCACAATTCAGTCCACTGGAAAATGTAAAAAGCTTTAAATTTTCAAATTTAAGACGTGTGTACAGGACAACGTCTGTCGGGTCCGGTAGTAACTTATAGAAGTTTATAATTCTTAATTTTGCAATTTATCTGCATTTCATTCAACATTGTTCAATTTAGAAGTGCCAGTACCTTCAATTTTCTATGTGTAGATTGTTGGTATTTCTGTTACAGAAATTTTGAAGTCAAAAACTTATACTTCAATTCAGAAAGTTTAAAATTCAAGAGTTCCATTTTGAGTGCTCTAATTTCCAGTTCATTTTTCATTCCTTCAAATGAAAAAATGTTTTTGCATCAAAGTTTGAATTTTTTAGTTTTATTCACCGTAAAAAATGTTTGCAAACCGAGAAAAACCGGGAAATGCCCGGGAATTTTCTCCTTCGATGAAAGTGGCCACCCTGTTATATGTGCGTACATACGTAAGAATACAAAGAGAATATTTATTTGGGACAAAACTCGAACAGAAATAGTTCATATGCCCTGATTGTTTACGGTTTGGAGAGTCCCGATTGACCCCCAAAGATCTCATTAATTGTAGCGTGCAGAATTGTGATGGTACCATCTGTACACGTGGGTTTGTAAGTTAGAAATCTGGTCTTATTAATTGGGTCTTCTAAATAAAAAGTCTACTTCTAGTAACTGATACGCGCAAAGTCGGGAGTCTCCCATATGTGCACGCGGACTTTCGAGTTAAGCATCTTATCTTATTAATTGAGACGTACACAGTTTCGTGGGTTCCATCTGTACACGTGGAATTGTAACTACAATATCTGATAGTAGTAATTGAGACCTTCAATGTTGGGAGGGCACCATATGCACACGTGGACTGATAACTTGAAAATCTGATCATGTTACTCAAAACGTGCACAGTTGGGAGTGAGAGGGTACCATCTGCGCACGTAGACTTTTAAATGGAAAGTCTGATCCTAAGAATTGACACACGTACAGTTGTGCGCGTGAACATTTGGGAGCTTTCCCGAGTAAAAATCATAAGTATGGGAGTGATCAATCATTGACTTTCCAAAGTATAAAAAATGTATGGTTAATGAGATGATCCCATACTTCAAGTATATTGAAATAGTATAAATAAAGAATATCTAAAGTATAGCTGAAGTATGGTTGAAGTATATCTAAGGTATAGCTAAAGTATAGCTAAAGTATGGGATATACTTCATCTATACTTAAGTATAGCTGAAGTATGGGATGTACTTCATCTATACTTAAGTATAGCCGAAGTACAGATTATACTTCATTTATACTCAAGTATGGCAAAAGTATCGGACATAGAATTGCATTCATTTTTCTTCAAGATATCCTAGCAACGTCATGAAACACAATGTATAATAAATGACAGCTCGTCTAAAAATTTCAAAGGTTCGCGATTCAAATTGATTTCGTAAGTCAACTATATTTTGAATATTGTTTGCGAGGATATACAATATTCAAAGGATATAACGGACTACTTATATGACTATTATGTCATATATATTGGTAAGAGATCCAGAATCTTTGATTCCTAAACATAATATCAATAGCATTTTACTTATTTCAGCATTTCCAAACAATATCCTTTGACATTATGAAAATCATGATTCTGGATCTCTATTTCCATGTATTTCAGATAACTGATTATCTCTCATCAGCAACGATACGGCTATGCCTACTGTAGCCATACTGTTCCTATACTTTAGACATGGTCTATATACTTGAGCTTTACTTAAGAGATATACTTCAGCTATACTTTGACTGAACATCAGTTATACTTGATCTATACTTCAGTTATACTGCAGCTATACTTCTCAGATATACTTCAAAAATACTTCCCCTATACTTCAAATATACATTGTTATACTTCAGCTATATTTGAGCTATACATTCACTATACTTGATTCAAACATACATGAAGTATGGGATCGTCTCAAATGCCATACTTTTACTATACTATCTGAGAGATCACTCCCATTCGATTTCATAGATGTTTTCCTAGATCAATCCCATACCAAAATTTTTTTACCCGGGTTCCATCTGCGCACGTGGACTTGTAAGCGAAAAATATGATCGTATTAATTGAGACGTGCCCAGTTGGGTGTCTCTCATGTGTGCACACGTAGCGCGACTGTCACGATGAGGATGGGTACCTCAAAGCCTACAGAGCTTCGAGCAATTTAGTCTTTAACTATACACACTTAATTACGTAGGAAATTCAGATTGTAAAGATACATATAAATACTGGGATCTAAATGAGATTTCTTTGATATACATAGTTGCATTCAAGCATTCCAAGTGCAAATAATAAAGATCCAAGCGCGGATTTTTTAATAGAAATTCATCGTTTTGGTTTAAAGAGCCAACCTTTTTATGGTTGAAAGTTATTTTCTTGAGTTGAAAAGTAAGAACTATTATATTTCATGTTGAAATTCCACTGTTAAGGAATTATGACGGACTGGCGTGGGGCAGCGAAGGAATCATGTTCAGTCATGCAAAAGTCGACGAACAAGAGACCAGAATATGTATCAGCCTCATTAATCAGACCTTTAAATACCTTTTTGTGGAATGTAATTCAAAACCAAGAGTCCCTGAGCCTATCCAACAAGGCACTCCTTTTGCACCCAAAAAAGGTTTTGGGTTGTTATAGAAAATTGGCACAGATGTAGCCACCGGAAGCTACGACCACGATCGTTCACCGAACGATCGATCCCGACGCAACCGGAGGTGATACGTCGTCCGACTCGTCACTTCCCATAACACCAGAAGACGATTGAGTCGGGAATCACTTAACAAGGAATTCACAAATGAGAGAACACTGAATTTAACATTAACTTCAACTTGAAGGACTCCACTGCTCGAACTGTCCACAAGAAACACTGGACTTTGAATCGCCGCTACACATGAAACTGGCCACACCGACATACACCTTGATGAATACTGAAAAAACCAGAAAAACGGTACCAAACCTCAACAAGGGAGCTTCACGCTACTACCTCAGTCCCCACTTCAACGAAAAGGAAAGCGCCTGAAGCTCAAAGAATAGAGAGAGACCTTCAAGGAGAAAGAGCATTTGGCGTAAACCATTTGAATACCAATGAAACCTTGAAGGTCACTCAAACAAGAATAACAACATCAAATAAATTATTAAACTCCACCTTTTTTCACATTCTTTTTTGTAGAAAATTCTTCTACTTTGGTTGAACTCAACTGTTCTTGATTCATGTAAACTGAAAATCCTTCCCGGTTAAAATATTCACTAATATATTTTTCGTTGAGAATTCATCTTTCTTGTTTCAAAGTTCAACTACCTGGTTTAAAGTTAAGCTTCTTTGTTAAAAATTAATTTTTGTTATTCAAATCTTTATCTCTTTAGTTGAAAATTTGTTGATTTTTTCAAACTGAAAATTGAACTAATCCATTTTTCGTTGCTTATCGAAATTTTATATCTGAAAATTCTAATATTTGGGGGAAATTTCATGCATTTTGTTGGAAATTCGTTTTTTTTTTCTATAGAAAATTTATCTCCTTAGAAGAAATTTCATTTTTGATGTGTAAACTTGATTGTGTTAAACTTTGATTGTGTAAACTAATCTTAGACCTCGATACGAGGAGTCGCGCCTGCTTCGAATGAAACCACGACTGCATAAAGTAACGCAGGCTTGTGACACACACGTTGTGTCTTATGGCACAGACCGGAGGCTCGCTTTTCTTCACCCACAGAAAGGAGCCCTTCAGTCTCTCTCTTTGCCCATCTCTCTTTCTCCTTCTCCATCTCTCTCCTTCTCCATCTCTCTCTCCTTCTCTCGCTCTCTCTCTCTCTCTCTATCTATCTCTCTTTTGTTATTGTTTTCTGGATATAAGTGATAGAATTTATTAATCTTCTCCAGGAAATATAATTAGCCTAATTCTAAATGTAGATGCGTAATATAAATGCCACACAATGTGTTCTTTCAGAGAACTCTTTCGGTTCGCACCGGTATTTTATAAACGAAGCTTGACTAAGCAGGCAAAGGAGAAAATGCGTTTTAGGAAAGGGGCCGTACGTAAATTACGCAACGGATAATCGAACCTCTTCGCCCCCATGTAACGAACCGTAACAAAATGTTCCTACCCCCCTATTGCTGTACGTAATTTATGGTTTCCGGAAATAATAAGATATGGGACTTGAAACTAGTGGAAATTAGTTGTATTTAAGATAATGCGTGCTGTGCAGGGAGAAAACTTCATTTTCAAAATTCTATGATTTTTTTTCGACCAATTTTTTTTCTTTAACCATAACATTCAAATCCCATTAACATACATATACTAATCAACAATTTTTTAATTTATTTCTTTTAAACAAAAAAAGTGACTTTTCTACGATAAGAGATGACTTCTTAAGAAAATACTTCAATTTTCTACAAAATAATTAAATTCTCTACAAAACAATTGAATTTTCAAAGAAATAGTTCAATTTTCAACCTTAAAAGAAAATTCGTAACAAAAAAGTTTAATAGTTTATAGTTCAACCTAGAAGGCTGAAATGTAATTGAACAAAAAATTAATTTCAAAATTAAAAAGACGAATTTTCAACAAATAAAAAGATTTCTCAATGATGAAATAAAAAAAAGTTCACCTGAATTGTTGATCCTGAAAGCCAAAAGACGAATTTCCTGTAGAAACATTTCAATTTCACCATTTTCAACATTTCCAGTAAAATAGGAATTTTCAGCAAAAATAGTTATTTGTGATACAAGTGCGTAAAATAGGTGATTGTGTGCGAGTGTGAATTTTGCAGCATAAGCCGGAGGCTCGAAGCATGAGTCGGTGGTTAGCGCACGAGCGAAGCGAGTGCAAAGCGAGTGCGAAGCGAGTGCGAAAACGTAGACGAGTGCTTCGAACCGCAGGCGAATGATGCAATCATACGAGTTAACAATCACCTACGCGCACGTGTATCACACGCTATTTTTTGCAACGCCCGTCCAAAAAAGTTGTCAGGAGGCGGTAACGAAAAATACTAATTTGATATTGCAATGAGTAGAGTGAAGAAATTACAAAAAAAAAAAGTTTCAATTTTTGAAAAAAAATTTTTAAAAAATGTTCTGAAAAAAAATGTTCTGAAAAAAAATTTGTGCAAAAAAATGTGTGCAAAAAAATGTGTGCAAGAAAATGTCTGAAAAAAAATTTTGTGAAAAAAAAATTTTTCAAAAAAAAATTTGTGAAAGAAAAATTTTGTGAACAAAAATTTTGAAAAAAAAAAATTTGTTGAAAAAAATTTTTTGGAAAAAAATTATGAAAAAATTATGGCGTTTATGCTTTTTTGCCCCCCCTGGGGGGGGGGGGGGGCTACGAAACCCTAAAAACAAAACTTCAATCATTCAAACATTTGTTCAAGTTAAATGTAAATTTATTTCAAGAAGATACCCACACCAGTGTTCAAAGTTACGTATGCCAGTGTCTAAAGTACCTCATCTCGAATGTGCGCATGCGCAGCTTTTTCACCAGTGTCTAAAGTAAGCCATCTTCAAACTGCGCATGCGCGAAAATTTTTTCACGCACAGTCTGCTCAAATAAGGTACTTTAGGCACCATCTACATGCATGCAAACGTTAACTTTTGAGGTGGGTGTTGCAAAAAATTAATTTTCAACAAAATAGTTAAATTTTTAACCCAACTGGTAAAGCTTCATTAAAAACAAATTCAACAGAATAGTTCAACTTTTACCCACGCAGTTAAATTTTCAATTATAAGAAATCAGTTCTCAACTAAATAGTCAAACTTTAACCAAAAAGATGAATTTTCAAATTAAAATATGAATCTTCAACGAAAAAATTATTTCTTAACAGAGTGATTCAAAAAAAATTTTCAAAATAAAACCAGTTTAAATATGAAGTAAATTTTCTACGAAGGTATTTGAATTTTCAACCCAAAAAGACGAATTTTCGATAATAACAGTTGAATTTTCATACAAAAAGGATGCCTTTTTAAAACAATTATTTACACAAAATGTGCATTTTTCTCAAAAGATAAATTTTCTACGAAATTGTTGATTTTTCAACCAAACAGTTGCATTCTTATCAAAAAAAAAAGATTAATTTTCTACTCAGATAGATGAATTTTTTGATAAATATATACATTTTCTAAAAAATAGTTGGATTTTTATCCAAAAAACATCTAAATTTATTTTTCAACACCAAAATATAAATTTCTGTCAAAAAGTAAATTTTCTACGAAATAGTGGAATTTCCAAGCAAAAAGATGAATTTTTGAACAAAACTGTTGCATTTTCAAACAAATAATAAAATTTACAACTAAAAAGATCATTTTCAGGAAGAAGCATCTGCAAAAAAAGAAATATAAATACAAAGCAAATAAATTACTCAGGAGAATGTTATATCAGGATTACCGCAAAACTAAATTTCAAAAATTCTCTAATTTTTCCCTAACCACCTTTTCATTTTGCCTGACCATTAATATTCAAAACCCAGAATATTACATTTGTAACATTTTGAACCTAGAATCTTTCATAAGCGGAATATAATAATTTCAAATAAAAGTTGAAAATTTTCAAATCTATTCGGTTTGACAGTTATTTAAAGTTATATAAATCTCGGACATTTGTAAGATTTTTTTCCAAATCCCTGACTTTTTCCTGAATTAAAAAAAATTGTTGTTGGCTAGGTTCCTTTTTTCACTCACCAGTTTTCTGTGTTGCGTAAAGTTGAATTCATATTAAATTTCTGTATAATTTCTGCGAGATACTTATTTAATTTGTGAATTTCCGAAAGTTACGTACATGAATAAGGGACCCCCCCCCCCCTTTCAGTAACAAATCGTAACAAAATCTTTTGACCCCTCCCTCCCCCTTAAGCTGTTAAGTAAATTAAGTACGGTCCCAAATAAAATTGTTTGAAGAATGAATCAATGAATTTTTTGAGTTTTGAAAATTATATAATTTTTGAACAATTTTAACTTAAAAACAGTACAATTTAGTGATTATAAGTTGTTTCTTGAAAATCTTGAATGAAAAATGTAATTTACAAATGAAAAATAAAAAAAAGGAAACAATGAAAACTTTGAAATTATGAATATATTAATTAAAATGTTTTTGAAAATTAAAAAGAGATTTGGAAGTTTCAATCGAATGCATGCATTTAATTAATTACGTAGGGCATTCAAATTGAAATAGTTCAATTTTTAACGTAAAAATCTATAAATTATTTAATTATAAACAGATTTAGAATCGTATTATTTGCTTCATGTAAGATTTCAATTTCAGTCAACGTTTACCGAAGATGTTTACACATAAATCTGTCTTGGGTCATAGTTTAGGACGCACGTGATTTATTATTCATCAAAAATGCCACTGTTTGGTTGGAAAATAATTTGTGTTGATTCAGCATTCAACTATTTTGTTGAAAATTCTTATGTTTAGTCTGAACTCAACTACTTGGTTAAACTTCTTTGTTAAAAATTATTTTTTCTTTGGTTGAAGATTCATCATCTGAATTACAAAACTAACTATTTCATTGAAAATGTATGTATATTGCTGACGTTTCATCCTTTCCGGTAGAAAATTAATATTCTTGTTTAAAAATTCAACTTTTTGTTCAAACAATCAACTATTTGGTTGAAAATGTAATATTTGTACTTGAAATGGAAGAAATTTGAAGAGTTTCAATTTCAGTTAAAAATATTATCTCCATTAATTTTATTTGAACGAAAAAATGTTTTTCCATCCTTTTCTTGTAAATAGTGGTGGGTGTACGACATGCAAAAGGTGTGTATTCCGAAATTTGATACTTTTCTGGCCCTGTTAATTCTAACTTCAGATAGTCTCGTTGCAGCGTTTGGAACCGCGCAAAGATAAAATTTATCCACTACTAGATAAATCTGAAAGCTGTGTAGAACAATTAACAGGAATTTTTACTTGCTGACCGATAAATTTTATCCATTAGCGATTACACGTAGCTGACAACTGTTTCATACAGCTTCTAAAGTCATCTGGTAACAGCTAAATTTCATTTAGGCGCGGATTGAAACGGTGCACCGAAACTATCTGAAGTTAGGATAAAAAACCTCAGGGTTCTTTATGATAACAGCTTTATCCTATGGTGTAACTTGCTGTCCATGGTAGAACTTCATTGGGATAATCGGTCTAATGGTTAACCTCCCCCCCCACTCCTTCCCCCAATGATTGCCCCTCTCATTTAAATTTGCTCATCTTAAAAAATACTTTTAATTTAAATTATCCCGAGTCGAAATTTAGGCCCTAATTTGAAACTGTAACTCCTACCTTAGTAGGCGCTGGGAGCAGTAACGAAGGTTTTAAATAGAAAGTGAATTCAATGTAATTTAGACCCTACTCTGATGCTAAAAGTGTCCGAAATCGGCCATTTTTCCACGTTTAGCGTCAAAGTATGTTCTGTATTTAAGGCACATCAGACCCTCTTTTGAGCTTCCAGCTACAACATGTAGGACTTATGGCATTAAAGCAGGTTCTTTATAATCTTACACCAATAGGAATGACCCGAAACAACATTGGCTATATTAATCAGAAAAAATAAGGTAATATCTGTGATGTGAATATCAAGGATATTCGGAATTATTTCATAGATATATTACTCATAATATTTTTCAATTATGTCGCTAACGCATAATACACTAAAAAATTCGCAAGGATTAAGGATCGAACCCGAGTTCGCACGCACTCAGTTTATTTACCAAATGCCTAGCGCCCTAACCGATTCACCTAACGAAGATTTAAATGAATACAATGCCAAAAGTGGCGATTTTAACAACAATACTTTTTCATCTCTCTATTAAGCAAAGACTTTTGAAAAAACTCGTTCGGCGTCATAATTCATGCAGTTACAATAAGAAGTGCAAATATCTAGTTAAAGATTCAACCTAATATTCATCCGAAAGTAAGTTCATAATAACAATAACATCGCTGGTTTTATAACGTAGTGTCTCGTCGTCCCGAAATTCGAGATGAGTAGTCAATTATTTTTCATGCATTTGGCTTTTCTTATTCTGCAGCAAATATTATAAAAAACTAAAACAGTAAACATCTTCTCACTGAAATAAATGATTTTTCCTACTAAATTCAGTGTGAGACACGTTAATAGCAATATTTCTCTGAGAAAATGTTTCATCAAATGTCAATAACTGTTATTTTTCAGTAACAAAAATAAATAAACAATTGAAAAAGTGATACTGTTCCTTGCAAAAAAATGATTTTTTTACGAAATCATGTTGAAAATAAATTAAACGTAATACTCTAATAAGAATATTAAAAAGATCATTAAATTTAAATTATCATGATTATTAAATATATATTTCAATATATTTTTCAATTTTTTAAATTTATTCCTAATATTTGTTGCTCACGATATAAAATATTTTATTCTTATAATTTGTTGTGATTCTCAATCACTTTGAAACAAATTATAAATTGATTTTATGAGATAAATAAATACCTGCATGACTGTAAATAATGCAAAATCTTATTAGTTATTAATAAAAAAGTTTATAATGACTTGCTAATCGACAATGTTTAGGAATTTTCCATGATGAATATTATTTACACACAAATTTTCAGCATTTTCAGTTAACAGAAGATATTTTTCTGTGATTGAGCATTGCAATGAAGTATTTATTTGTGTATAAATAATTTATGACGATTTGGTTGAATCTGAAACTGAATATTGTTGTTAAGTGAGTGTGACTGCAGTCATCAAGGTGACCAATGAGTTAATTTGACCTGAGTAACAAATAATTGTTAGCTTATTTTCATAAAATTCATAAAACGTCAAAGTATAGTCTTTAGTTCGAACGCTGTAGGCTCAAAAGATTCAAAGTAGGGTCAGAATTGAAGGAGAGGTTGAACACATAGAAAAAACTGGGGTTTCTATTAGAACCAATTTTTGGTTCCAAAGGAGCTGCAACAAAAAGGAACCTCTCTTGCTGAAAAGGAACCCAAAATGATAAATGGTTTCTAAATGAACCCAAGTGTGGATTCAAATGGTTCTAATAGAGCCTTTTTCTCACTTCTGCCTTGACTCACTTCAAAGATTGCACAAGTTAATGATGCAGATTATGCTTTATAATTGGAATTAAATAATATTGCACTGGAAAAAATTTAATGAAGAAACTAAAATCATAGACATTAGTCATTCTTGAAAGGAAGATATTGCACATGAAATGTGACAGTTTTTAAGGTTATGTTGCAAATCCGAAGTTTTCCACTGCGCATGCCCAAAAAGCGCGGGACTATTCAAAATGATATAATATACACTTGCAATATTAGGTTAATATAAAATTTTTTCAAGAAGCTAGCTATTTCTATAATTCAATTTAATTTGTTTTACATAAGAATGAAAAAAATTTGTTAACATTTATCTGTATGACTGTTCATAGTATTTATTGATTTCAAATAGACCCGCGCTTCTCGGCACATGCGCAGTTGAAAACGTCGGCAAACGCCGATGGCTATCTATCGGATATGAACAAACTAAAAAGGAACCCTAAATAAGAGTTCCTTTAGAGCCTGAGTTCTAAATGATCCCAAGTTTCACTTGAGCCGCAGCATTACTGATCCCTCAGTTTTTTCTGTGCAGCGTCAAAGTATGGTCTTGAGTTTTAAAAATATAGACTCTAAAGAACCAAAGTAGATTCAGAGAGGTGTACAGTGTCAAAGTAAGTTCTTGAATAGGAAGACTATAGCATCTGAAGATTCAAAGTAGGGCCTATAGATTCAAATGGAGTCAAATTAGGCTCTGATCTCTCATTCTCTAGGACTTAAAAGTTTAAAGCAGGGGCTATAGTTTTAAACAACGTTAAAGCAGTTTCTAATGAAGAGCTGCAGGAACTTTCGAATTTTCTTAAATTTAAACCCACATTTCTTAAAATATATCAATAATTGAAAATCAGTTATCAACTAAACAGTCCTGACATAAAGTATGAGATGACAACAGCACCAGGCACATTCCCTACATTTTTTCAGGCCAAAATAATCGCTATTCAAGCTTGCCTGGAGGAAATTTGTAAGCCGGCTTAGAAAGGCCAGCACATTAACATTTGTTCTGATAGACAGGCAGTACTCAAAGCTCTTACACCTGAAGAGTTTACTTCCAGACTAGTCTGGATCCACCTTCAAGATCTTCTGAAGGTTGCTGGTGAAAACTAGGCCAGTCTGATCATAAAGATATTCAAGGTACTGAGAAAGCATATGCATCGGCTAAGATGGGAACTTCACAACTTATGATTGGCCCGGAACCCTACTGCGGTATCTCGTACACATCGGCAAAAGGTGCCCTTGGTGAATCTCTCTCGGAGGAGTGTGCGATATATTGGAAGGGAAACAAAAAAAATCGTGTATTATAAGAATTTTATATCTGATATATACAAGGTGATCCTGATCTCATCATATTCCTTGTGCGTACACATTCCTTGTACAAAACAACAAAAAACTACTGTGACAAAATGTTGTACGATCAATAGTTTTTGAACTATTGAGAATTGTAAAGAACCAATGGGAGCTCGCTAATTCCGCGCGTACGTAGCATCTTGCGCGAACTCTAGAATTTAAATCCAGGGAATCACTGAACAAGTGAGGTTGATATGTTTTGAGAACTTCACGTTGCTTCGAAATTGTTTGTCTCTGGCGAAATACATATCAGAATTACTTACTTGGAGTGCATCGCGTTCTTGAGTTCGCGCAAGATGCTTATGTACGCGCGGGAATAGCGAGCTTCCATTGGTTCTTTACAAGTCTCAATAGTTTAAGAACTGCTGATCGTACAACATTTCGTCACAGAAGTTTTTTGTTAGGTTATGTACAAGGAATGTGTATATACAAGGAATATGACAAGTTCAGAATCACCCTGTATACTAAGAAGACTAATAAACTCTTGAACATGCAAAAAACGCAGATTAATGTCGTAGTAGTGATGCTGACTTGACACTGGCGGCTGAGAAAACACTTGACCAACATGAGGATTGGAGATAATCCGCGTTGTTGAAAGTGTGATTTTCGTGGGGAGACAGCTCGTCACATACTTTGTGAATTTGATGTACTAGCACGCCTCAGAAACGAGTATCTGGGGAATTTTTTCTCGAATCAGAAGACTTTCACGACATCTCCTGTAGATCAGTGTATGCCTTTATGGTAAAGACTGACCTTATGGAAGGTTATTAAATTCTAGGGTGTAGTACAATAGGTTTTATCGCAGTGCTATGGGCAGTTACTGTCCTGCCCTACTCTATAATACTCATACTAGTAAAGCAGGAGACTATTTAAATACGCGCGAGAGAGATGCATGTTACAAGTACAATGCACTGATATATTTATTTTGCGCAGAAGAATTTTTGACATCAGTGAATGTACAATACTATATTATTCAGTAAAATTTGAGAAATGAAAATAATTCAACATTCGAGATTATCACACTGAAGTGTTTTATTATGTTAGGTACATTTTTATGCATGTATTTCATAATTATAAAGTGTTTTGTCTTCATGTGACGTAATTTGAAATTTGGGAAAGCGCGAACATGTTATCTCATTTCAAATGTTGGAAATATGTTTCCTTATTGTTCTGGACCACTTGACGTATGAGTCGAGAAGTTCCAAAATTTACATATTGTTTAAGTGGGCACTGGTGGAGATACGGGGTGAGTTTCCGATGTAGTTCTCGGTGGAGTTTCTGGTGGAGTTTTCGGGGGAGATATTGGGAGTATAGCATCTTTTATTGGATGTCCTGGCTTATCACGTGACTTATCACATTTACCATCATATTGATATAGTCCACCTGAAATAGTTGTTGATATTTATTTTAATATAAATAATCATATCTTTTTTGAAAGCTGATACATCTGAATGAATGGTAAGGTAAGAGCACCGGTGATTGACGCAGGCGTTAATCATTTTCATCCCCTTTAAATTGATCTACTTTGAAGAATAGGCAAATGCAAATATTTATAATATTTTGATCACAAGAGAACAATTCAAACAGAGTACATCAAATATTTGCATTTTCCTATCAAATAAAGACAATTAGAGAAGAGTGGAATGTGAATAAATGTTCCAAATGTACAATCAGCAATAAATTCTCGATGGTTACGGAATTTTATTTTAGAAACCTTCTAAGTTGATAAATTTCTATTTCTAAGCACTTTAAAGTGAACGATTCATGTGAGCGGTATTTGAAAATATTTAAAAAATTGTTTAAAAAGTAATATACTATGACAAACTAACCTCCATTGCATGTGTTTTTAAGGCATTTGTATTCCTTGAGTCCGAACGTCACGTAACTACCACCATTAAATGCACAAATTGGGTTTTTCTTAGTTTTCTAAAAACATAGTTTTTTTTTAATTGTCTAATTTATGGAAATCAACTGTTCTCCATATATTGAAAAGACCGCGCATCTCATTTCTTTACTCACATGGCAATGCAATAAACAGTCAAAGAAGCCCGAAATACTCTGCAATAAATATAATTTTGATTAGTGAAAGTACGATTTATCAAAGTATAGAATTTAATTGAAATTTCTGTTAATTCATGTAGATATTTAATGCCAAAAATAAGAGTAGTGCTTTTAGTGATACATTGTTTTTACTATAATCACAACACTTTGTCGTACTTTTCGTAAAATTTGAAGTCTACAGAAAATTTTCACGTCGTCGTATACGGGCAACTTTCATTCAGAAAAATTTGAACTCGAAAAAAATCGAAAATTGGGAAGGATTAGACGTCACACGTCGAATTGATCCCAATTTTTTTTGCCGATTTTTTATAGAATTCAATTTTTCCGAATGGGAGATGCCGCAATCTGACTTTCCGCTAATGTACATAATGTGACGTCAATGTGACCTGCCAGTAATTGGCATCGTGCAACCAAGAATAAAAAAATCTTGTTTTATATGTCATGCATAAGAATTTCAAATAACTGTTCAGAGTAAAGTAAAACTCACCGTGTGGGAAAAGGTGTCCGAGAACAAAGCTGCGAACACTTTAAAAATAAAAAATAAACATATTTATTTAATAATTTGTGTATTACCAATTGAGTTTATCATGAAAATGAGATCCAATTTCATTATAAAACAATATCAAAGATTTAGAACAATGCTAGATTGAGATTTTTATCTGTAGATATTCGTTCAAATAATGCAATTTTATTCATGTTAAGGCTTCATCTAGTTGTCCCAAAAAAAGTTCAAATCTGCGATTTCAGGATGACGTACAGGCAAGCAAAAAAAGTCTCTTGTGAACAAATCAACTTTTATCCTAAATTACCTATTCGATATGGACGTCCTTCATTCGAATGGAAGATTTTTTAATTTCGAAAAGATTTGAACATTTTGATTTTTTATAACGAGTTTAGTCAATTTTTAATTCAACAACTAAATTATTTAACATTTTTTCAGTAGTTCCATATTTTTAGGATTTCGATATTTATCAAAAAAGGACTTATATCTGTGCTAAAACTATCAAACAAATTATTTTCAATGGGTAAGCATAATTTTAAAAATTGGTTTATTACGTTATAAGCAAATTAGTGAACGAAAGTAATTTGTCTTGAGAAAAAAAAACTTTGCGAGAAATTAATGTTTTATTACAATTACTTGTGAATAGATGCTTATTGACAATTTTTGAAACAAATTTTATAAACAAATTGAGAGTTTAGCTGTTTCTATGAACTGTTTCTATGAACAAATTTAGAGTTTGACTATCTTGCAACGAATAGGCTTAATTATTTCATGGAATCATCTAAAAATGTCTCTTTGATAACTCTTTGCTTCGATGTCTTGTAAATTTACAAGTCATCGGAAAGACATTCGTAGTTAATTCCGTAAAAAATTGAGCTTATTCTTTGAAAAATAGCCAATCTTTGAATTTATTTGCGAACGTTATTTATAAAATTGTCAAATAACATTTTTTTACAATTTATCGTTGCGAGATATTAATTTCTCTTACATTTGATACCAAACCTCTCAATTTGAATGAGCTGAGCATTGCCAATCTCAAAAAATAACTTTGTTCAATTATTTGTTCACGAAGTAAAAAACTTTTTCTTTAGAATTATTCGCACCATTTGAAATTATTTCTAGATTTTTTGAGCACATATTTGAGACCATGTATGATAAATCTAAATACCTTTTAAAAAATGGTACTTCTACAAAATAAAAAAATTGATTTTGTTGCTACCTGAAAAAGTACCCAATTTTTGTATGAAAAATCGAAAAATACAATCTTTTTTAAATTTAAAAATCTTTTATTTAAAAAAAAAACGCCCAAATAAAATAATAATTATAGACTGAAAATTTATTTGTCCACAGGAATTTTTGTTCGCCCCACAGCTTATATTTTCAGTATATGTTATAAAAAAGATCTTCACGAATTCATAATTGATACACTTCAATCGTTGAATTAAATTTTTGCACAGTAAGTATGTAATTTTTTAGATTGGTGATTACTTACTTAGTAGTAAGAAAGCGAATTTCACTTTTTCCGCCATCTTTAAAACTGAATCTCTGGAAACTTCTTTTCCAGTCAAGATTATTTTTGAAAAAAGTAAAATAACTATGTCTGGAAAAAAACTGAACTGAACGTAAAAAACGTCGTGACGATTGCCTTATATAGTATTTGTTGCCACGTGTGGAATAAGTAGTCAAGGTTCGGCGCGAAGAAAAATAATTTTAAGATCCGGGAATGTGTAATTTATTATCTGATAGCACAAAACGTTTTTGGAGTCAACACCTAAAAATAAGATACGAAATGACAAGGAAAGCCTTAAACTTCATTATGATATAGTACTTAGTTTTTTAACTTATATAATAAAATATACGCGTTTATTATCTATTTCAAAGTTTATATACATTCCACGAATACTAATCTCTCATTACAACATATATGTAGTAAAATCTCTGTTAATAAATTAAAAAATTCAATTTATATATCAAATTCATAGTAAAATCGCTATACAAATTTCTAACTGTGTAGAACTGATTTTGTAATGATAGAAACATAAGTGATAACAAATTTCTGCTGCAACTAAACTCATACACAATAAACTTGGCCAAATTTGTAAGAAGAAGTTGCAAGAATAGTGATAATTTTAATATTTTCTGTAGTTCGGAACATGTTATGAAATTTGAAAATCCTACAGTTTATCTATATTTTTCCGTTTATTTTCATGTCCAAATAAAAAAGAAAATGAACACACAGGTCATCCGTCTATTGAGTATCATTTACAAAAATATTTGGTTGAATCAACCCTAGAATATGGTTATTATATGGACAGCAAAATATTTGGTTGACCCCAGACAATTTTTTGGTTAGTAAAATTTGGTTGATTATACGATATATTTTGGTTGATACAAGCAAATAATTCTGGTTAGTCCAAGTAAAGCTTTTGAATAATTCAAGCAAATATTTTGCTCGATCCAAGAGAATATTTTAGTTAAGACAAATGAGTGTTTTTGCTGGCCTAAGTAAAGAGTTTGGTTGATTTTACCACACTTGTAGTTTACTTGACCATAAATGAACAAGGACAATGTATATTGTGAATGGCCTACCGTAGGATTGTGTCATCTTGTGCGTATTATTTAGTAGTTTATTAGGGTACTAACTATCACATAACTAGAAAATTCCACGGCAAGCCATTTGCAATGTAAATTGTGCTGGATCCCTTGTTTATGTGATTCAAAAAATCGTTCTCTTTGTTTTTGTAATAAAAAACCTAATCGCGCAATCGCAGGCACATACAAACATTCCGTTAGTAATTTTTCAATATTAACGCTTTTTCTGCTTTTGGAGGTAGTTTCATTACATGTCTATATGTTTTCAACGTTACATTATTCGAAAACTGGGATAGTTAAATTAATTGCCTGATTTTTATGCTGAAAAGTTAGTTTTGGTTATTTCGCTTGTATTGTCAGAGTAGCTAAAAACAAGTAAAAAATCGCAGAAGTTTTGTGTAAACTTATAAAAATTTTTGAACATATACTTTTCCAAGTTTCTCGAATGCTGTGAAGTTTAACATTTTGAGTAAAATTAATAAACTTTGATGTAAACATTTAAAAAAAAATACTATTTACATGCGAATAGTATGGCGCATTCGGGTTGTATCTTGACTTAATATTATAGTTTAATATAAATAATAGTTTAAAAAGTTTCCCCAATAATAATTATTTGAATATATCCTTCATTATGTTATTTTTTATATTGGTGAGATGCAAACATTTTTATTTTTTTTTTTCGTGACGCTACGAGTTCTAGAACGTGGACTGTCATGTTCAATTGGAATACGCGATCGCACCAAGTTCGCAAGCGTCCGTTACTTTCGAGATGCTTTCAACAAAATATTTTGGTACAATCAACCAAATTTGTTTAATAATCTTAGTGAAATGCTTTCTTAGATTATTCGGTAGATTCAATTGAAAAAATTTTGCAAGATCAAAAAATATTTTATTAAATCAACAAAACGATTCAACCAAAAGCTTTTATTGATGGAACCAAACGAATTTGGTGAACTAAATGAAAATTTTGTTTCAAGAAAATATTTTCTGAAATCAGCCAAATGCGGCTATCAAAAAGATTTTGTTGAATAAAGAAAATGCTATTTTCTGGTTTAAAAATTTCTAGATTATTTATTTATTTGAGAAAGTGAACAAGTAAAGCTTTTTTGTGCAGTTCAAGTTAGAAATAATAAAATGTGACACATTATTTAAAAAAAAAATATTTTCATCAGTATGGCTCATACATAATTACATTTTGATTTTATTCTTATCGACAAGCTGTGAATTCGATCTCGAGTGCCTCCATGTTCTCTGTTTTTTTAATTGTACGGTGCTTATTTGAATTAGATAAGAATTTTTCTTCATAATTATCATTGATTGATAAATATATTTGCCTTTTCATAAACGAAAGACTCATCATTTTGGCAGGCTCTGACAGCCCCTCACCTTCCAAAACATACAAAACAATAGATACAATTATTATATCGATGTCTACACGGAGAAAAATAGATGGTCAAAGTTAGAGGGTCAAAATTTAGAGAGCCAGTCCGTTCTTCTAGATGGTCTAATTAGCCTTTCAGAATTTCTTCGACACAGTCAGAGAGACTCTTATTTTATGGCCAGGCTGAGTGTTGTAAGAAGGTCAGACTCACTAATAGGGATAGGCAAGGTATCCTTTCGGGGAGGTCAATACGATCATCTTGTTTTCACTCATTTCGACCATCCACGGAAGGGCAAATGACCCATCGCGGAGGGCCAACCCGAATAGTTACCGTTGGCGTGTTTATTTAAAATTATTGAATGTGTAAGTCAAATGCTTACAACAAATAATAAATGTAAAGTGTATAAGAATATTAGGAATAATTGTAAATTCATATTTACAATGAAAAAGATATTCCTTTCTTTGAACGTGAAATCGATCATTTATTTTTGAGAAGGAAATCTAATAAATAATTGAAATTTCACTTCATAAGTCTTCCTTGTAAGCAAATTAGAATTATCTTCAATAACTTTACTCTAAATATTTGCTGTACACAATTGCTTTTCACATTTAATCATAATCATTTTAAATAAGCCCGCCAACCTTAACCAATCCGGTTGTAGACGCAGTTGGTAGCACCGTTGTCTGAACTCTAGAGCATTTTCGGAGTGAGTGAATGTCATTGAGCCTTTCAGCGTCACATTTTCTGTTTAGTGAACTTAAACATGTTTTTAATAAGTTTAACTGCTTTTCAATATTTCAAAAATTCGTGGAGAGTGAAGCGTTCATAAGAGAGAACATGATACAAAGTGTATTAAGCTTATAGTTTTTGAATTTTCGACATCAAATTTGATGCTTCCAAGGGATTTAGGATAAAGGCGTAATTGGACGTTCAGCTATCAATTTGTTGTCGCCGTGTCGTTTCAAACTGAAAACGTGCAAAACATTTCAGCATTTATTAATGATGCCGAAAATAACGACATGTGGGACATTGATTCATGAATTCACTTGAGTGTTTCAAATCTTACCATTCAGTGTGACGCCGTGTCGTGTCACATTGACGCCTTTCGTGCTCCAAAAAATATATTGTCAATGTGCACTGTTTTTGCATATCAAATTATGTCTTAGACACCTCACTCTCCATAAACAATGAAGAATGCTTTCAGAATTCATGTATTTCATATAAATTTTCAGGTTTTATAGGTTCTACGTAGTTTTATAATTTCCAGCCTCTTATAAGAGAAAGACTGGAATGAATAGGAAAAGGAAAAAATATATAGAAAATGTAGGATAATCAAATCGACACCCTAAGACGGCCAGGTCGACTGTTCGAGGAGATCAAGACGACTATCTGATATGACCAAATCTACCCTCTATGATGAGTGATTCGACCCTTTATAATGATCTTTTCCGCCCTGTGTGATGATCGGTTCGACTCTATATGACGCTTGAGTCGACCGTACGAGATGACCAAGTCGACACTCTGAGATGATCGATTTGAACCTCTTGTTTCAACCTTCTAGAGATAGTCGCTTTAGCCATATTCAAGGGCTGTCCTATAGTTAACCCTGCAATATAGTCGATCCGCACATCTATATGGCTAAACTGACCTTCCATTTTTCTCCGTGTATGTACAATGTTTCTAGGCTCACCGAAAATATTTTTTATACGAACACCGAATTTCGATGAAACTTCACACACATAGTAATTTACAAAAGGTTAAATTGAGTCCTGTCAAGCTGTTTCAATGATAATTCAAGTAAAGAAAACGTTCTTATTTTTAAACCTTTTCGATTTCAAGGAACTATTTCTTTCTGGGGAAGACAAAGATTCATTTCCTTGTTTTTTAATGTTGTAGAAAAATATTAAAATAACGCAATTCAGCTTAAAGAAAGGAATATTTAACAAAGCATCATTCTTTCTTAAATTTGTACAAAAAATTTGCGATTTTGAAGACTGTTTGTTCATGATTCGTTACATTAATATGTTATATAAAAACAATGCTCCAAACAAATTTCTTAAGTTTGAAATTGTAAGTAATGATTTCGATATTTTCTCAAGTTTAGAATATGTGATGAAATTGCAGTCGTTCTTCATAATTCTGAAGATGATTTAAAAGATTGATTTTCCTTAAACGTAGCTGTTGCTGTTTCCATGGATTTTTCCAAGGCCTTAGATTGGAAAAAAAGCATAAGAAATTATTATTAGTGTTTATTCTAATAAGATTCAGTGATTATTTTTCCATCATAGTGATATAAAAACAATTTTCTTATTCTTATTACTCCTCAATCACCGCCCTCAAAAAAAGAATATAACATAGCGAGTATTATTTTTATTGCACATCTGCCATTTTGAATGCCGACAGCGACGATTTTAGTCACCCCGATGAAAATTGGGCTGAAAGAAAGGCTTTTGGCATAGTAGTATGAAAATATTTTTCTGAGTAAAATTGTTCAGGCTATCAAATTTTATGACTCATTTTTTTCTTGGAGGTAGAGCGGGGATTTTGATTGAACTTTGATATTTTAGGAAGCTGTCAAATATTAAATTCAGAGTTTTTTATTTTTCAAAATGATAGCAAAAGATCAGAACAAATTTATTATTTAGATGAAATTTACAATGTGTTAGTAGTAGTTTTATTTCAAGAGTAAAGGCAACTTAAAAGCTGATAGTTCTGGGGAAAAAACTATAAAGTATTTATTTTCAGTCACATTGATTCTTCATTTACTTGATACTATACGTTAGAAAAGTAAACACATCGTATATGTTAGCTCAGAGATCTAGTTTTCTGAGTTTCTTTTATTGAAGAAGATATTGCGTATTACCTTCTCATCCTATAAATTATAGTTAGTTGCAAAAGGCTACTGAATCAAATAAAAAGTCTCACTGACTCAAACTTAGACCAGTGAATATATAGTATTTTTTATTCTTATTAGAAGTGAAAGGAGTGTTTTTTTACACTTGATCTCCTACTTATAAATCAATCTTCGAAAATGATTTTTGGTTGTTTAACTTATGTTCGTTTGCTTTCTTGATATTTTTCCTAGCCAATTAGAGTTTGGTTTCCGGTGGACTTTGTGTTTCTTCATCTTCCAGGAATTTCATTATTTATTTAATTTCACTACCTGAAGTGGTTCCGTGATGTAATTCCGTGATGAACTTTGTTTTATGGCTGACAGTCAAATTTGAACATTCTGTGATGCGTTAAAGATGCCTTGCTCAGTCTGCATGATTTTTTCTGAAAAATGTTATAAAAAGTCGTCCTAATTCTCTCATTTGGCATTCTACTGGATTTGATTTGGGATGACGGACCAAGGAATACTTTAAGCGAATATCATCTTGGGTCAAAGCCATCATTCATTTCGGAGATGTAGGTTGGGTACCGTTATCCGATAACATTGCTTTAGTTTTTTCCCATTTTTTGAATATGATCAATGAATGATTTCTTGAGACATGTTTTCGTTCTTGTGCGCTGTTCCGGATAAAGCGTAACCAGTTTGAAGAATGGATAAATTAAAGCAAACATATATTCTGCTCGACATCTTGATTTAGGCGACGGACCATAAAAATCAACTGAAACCATCTCTTCCGGATTATTTACCGTCATATTCTGGAATTTTTCTCTTATCGAATCATTTAAATATTTTACGCGTAGACACAGCTCGAAATACTGTATGACTTGATTGGTATCTTTGTTCATGCCTTCCGAACAAAAATGCTTCCTAAAACATTGTAAAGTTTCAAATACTCCACAATGACTATGAAATTTATTTTCGACGTTTATTAATCCACATGACATTTTCTGAAGTATTAACAACTACCATTTCCTATATTGATTATTGCGTTTTATGAAAATTATCATTATGTCGACTATTGTATAATTTTATTTTTCGCGCCATTCTCAATTTTTGTTTTGCATGCGATTTATTGTCACGTTATTCTTTTGCAAGAACTTGACATTCTTCAGTATTTATTTTATATTCATATCAAAATCTAATTCATTCTTTCGCATAGCATTTATTTGTTTTTCTATTAATGACTCACTTTCTTCCGGAATGAGAGGTCCAATTATTAAGACGATAATACATTTTTTTCTTTCTCATAAACGCCGTCCTTAAATGAATTGAAAGGAGGCGTTTCGGGTTTCAAGCGTATGGAAAACTACGGATCTTACCGGCGATTCGCGAATATTGCGATGAACCAGAGTGCCCTACCGTGAGGACTGGTCGAGATTGATGGGCCGATCAAGTCTTTTTCAAAAAAACCCGAGTTGACTGGAAGCCAAATCGGATTGGTATTACATCCATTGTTCCGATTGATGTTATTAGGGTGTTTTGAAATTTCGATTGCTTCTCAATGTTTTCTTCGGAAAATATTGTGTGTTTTTGCGATGGCGGTTATTTTATCAAATTATATGCTATTTCTTGTTTCGATATGATGCCCAGCTAGTGCTGATTGCGTGAAATGTTTTGGCGTGACTTTACTCTCACGTTCCTTACACGTTGGCTCACCGCTCTCCCGGTTTCTCTATTATAGACTTTGCCACAAGAGCAAGGGATTTTATATACTCCCGGACCACTAAGTGGTGCCTTTTTTTCTCTAGTGTTGTTTACAGGCCCGGCGGAATGTAGGTTATCTGTCTTTCTCCCTGTTTAAGAAGCGTGAATGTAAAGGGATTAGAGTGAGCGAGACACTCGCGTGTGGAAAATCGTCATTGGTTTTCCACATGCGAGTGTCTCGCTTACTCTAATTTTTTTACATTCACGCGTCTTATGGAGCAAGAAAAACAGGTAACCCACGTTCCGGCGAGCCTGGTTGTTTAGAAGTTGTCCTATTTTCGCAGATGGTTTAAATATGGTTTGAATGCTGTGTTTGTTGAGAATTCATCCTATTTTTTCTGCGATACCTTGGATGTGGGGCAGGATGGTAGTCGTTTTTATCTCTCTTTCTTTAGTAGGTGGTGTTAACTTTCTTTTTATGTGTATTTTCTTATTGCTTCAATTTCTTTGCTTGTGTCATCGTTTTGTATTATGATTTGATTAACGTCTTGTAATTCTTTTTGTAAGTTATATTTATCTGTTATGGAACAAGGGAGTTCATGGTCAATTGCTTTCGGGATGGTTGGTGGTGGGAGGACGCATGTAGGTATCTGTTTGCGTGGGTTGGTATTCTGTAAACTTCATGTCCTAGTGTGTTATCAGATCTTTTGTAAACTAGTATCTCGTAGAAAGGCAATTTCCCGTTTTGTTCAATTCGCATGATTAACTGGATATTAGGGTGTAGTCGATTGATGAAATTGGTAAACTTGTGTAATTCATCAAGTCTATGTCTCCAGATCACGAAAGTGTCGTCAACGCAACGGCCTCAATATTTCGGTTCAAGCTTGAATTGGTGTTCCTGAAGTTTGTTCGTAGAATTGGTTATTGAAAGAGAAGTATTATTGAGGCAGTTTTCTATCAAAGGTGTAAGATCGGAGAAGAAGTTTGCAAAGGCTTCAATAATATCGATTGTATTAGAGATTGGTACTTCAGTAAAGGGAGATACTACATCGAAACTCACGAGGTTGTTTTGTTTATTATTTTGTTACATGAACATTTGGACACTATTTTCTTGCAAAAAGCATAAGTCAAATTTTGTTGATGATATTCCAATGAACTTCTTATGCATTGTAGATAAGTACACTCCCTTTCAAATTAACCGGACAAAAACGCAAAATTGGTTCAAAAAACGCATTTTTGATAAAAATTTTATAAACGATTGGAAATTCTTATGTATTCTTCATACTCGGCTGGGCTCAAATTTTACATACATGGGATAAAATTTGCCAAGTGTCCATGCCTAAAATTTTGTTGTCGCCTATTTCATTCAAACTCCACCAGATTGTAGTGCTAGTGAACCTCTTCGAATTCTGTAAAAGTGGCACACCCAGTATAACGAGTTGTCAAGATACAGGGGCCCGAATTTTTTATGATTCACCCCTACCGCTGACAATCAATTGTAAATAACTCCTAATAAAGATATCCAATTTCACATTTTTATAAGGGTTTCGAAAAGGCCTTTTAACGGGGTTTACAATAAGAATGATGATTATGCTATAAAAAAATTATTCCACCTGGCTTTTTTATTTTGAATAACATTTTTGTGTTTTTCTCAAAATGCGTCATTTTTTATCTTTTTGTAAGTAAGCTAGAAGAGAAGCTTGATTTTTTCTTTCGGAAATCATCTCAAATCTCAAATGGTTCTCGTCGTTTGTTACATTTTGAGATACTTCTTGGTGAGTCCGCTTGCCTTTCATGTTTTTGGGTATTTTCTGGTATCAATCTCCTTGGCTTTAACAACTTGGAGCGTTTTTATGTAAGTTTCCTTGCCCTTCACATTTCGGAGTATTTTTCGATGGGCTTCTCCTTCCCTTTTACATTTCGCCATGCTTTTTGATTGAGTCTCCTTGCCTTCCGAATTTGGGGGTGCTTTTTGATGTGAGTCCCCTTGCTCCTCACGTTTTGGAGTCTTCTTTGGTAATAATCTTCTGGACTCTGATAATTTGAAGTGTTTCTTTATGTAAGTCTCCTTACCTTTCACATTTTGGTGTGGTTTTCGATGGGAGTCCCATTGCCTTCCACATTTCAGGTTGCTTTTTGAGTGGGGTGTTCTTTGGTGTGAGTCCCCTTGCCTCTCACAGTGGTACCTTGAAAATGATTTTTTATCGAATTTAACTTTCACTTTGATCCTCTATTCGCGAAATTTTTTTTTCGGGAAAATATCATGCTGTGGAGATGACGAATACTTCTCCAAAATCAAGGTTGATTTCGCAGAGGATACAAAAGATGTGTATTTTTGTGCAGAATCGAACTGAGTTTTAAGGTTTTCACCAGTGGTGGTATGATTTTCTTCAAAGATGGAAAATATGGAGAGAGAAAATATGGAGGGGAGGATATTTCGGAGGGATTCTGGATGGATAGGTGGTTAAGGCAAAAGTGTCCGCTTAGCCCAATGCTTTTTGCGATTTTTATCGCGAAAATGGAAAGTAAGCTGGAGGCCAGAGTGGTAGGAGGAGTTAGGGTAGGAGGGGTTAGAACTTGGTCACTAGCGTATGTAGATGACATAGTGTTGCTGTCAAGAAGCGAGCAGGCCTCAAATGAGATGAAAAAGAGGTTGAGAAGATATATGGATAAGAACAGGTTAGAGCTGGATGCAGAAAAGGCCAAGGTTATGGTGTTCAGGATAGGAGGTGAAATGGATAAGGGAGGGGACTGAAAACGGAAGGGAAAGGCGGCGCAGAAGGTGAAAGAGTCACATAAAAGAAAAAGTGAGGAGGGCAAATGTGGAGATGAGGCATGTGTCGGGGTTGTGAAATAATTTATTCGCAGGTCTCATCTGAGCAGATAACGGTCAGCAAGTTGTCATTAAATCGGCTGTGCTCAGACCCCAAGATAATGTTACCAGGTTTTACCCCCGTGAACCCAGTCTCGAAAGCTGTCTCAATAGCCATTGCTCGTTCTGAGTTGAGGTTCTGTTGCTGGAATCCCTGAGGAACAACAGCCAACTTCAGATGGCTTTGAAGGGCGAAGCTGTATGAGTCACCTGGATAAACAACCCTCCCCCTTTTAGCCTCCCTGTTTTGAATAGGATTGCTTTCATTGGACCGGGATCGTTTGTGGGTCCCTGTTTTTAGGGGATTTTTCGCCTTGCAACAAAATTTGTTGTATATGGTACCTTTTTCTGGCAGCAGTACTGTATTTCTTCTCCCTACGGACTTTCTGGACCAAGCATCCTCAGTAATTTGAGCCTTGTTTATGAAACTAATCAAAGTCCCATTTTCAGCTGTTCCACTCAAGGTGCTAGGAACCATACACGCCCCTTGTTGATTCAAAGTTAATTTAACCCCTTTATTGGATTTCATCTTCACAAAAGAAAACGTATTCATGAAGGGTCTCATTGAAGCCTCCCTTTCATGTGTTTGTTCTTTGTTAGTTATGTTTTCGGGATCCACATTATTTCTAAAAGCAGCTGGGGAACTAAAGTGTCAGTCACTACAGAGATCCGCTTGTAAGGATAAAGCAATTAACATTGGGAGTTTGTCCAGTTTCCCAGGAAACTGCATTAGTCACCACACCCTGGTAACTTTCAGCCTTCGACACGGTAGTTAACGTCTTAGTTCAGAAAGCTGTTTTGGGAATCGAAAGTCATTCAACATTCGTTGTTAAGCCAAATCCACGCTGATACTTCCACCATAGAATCCGCTGAAAGTATCGTCCTCGTGGCGGCTTCTAGGTCTTCGCTACCCGTGGGAGTTCTTAGGCCTCTTCACTGTGGCTAGGTCTGAACTCACCCTGTATAGAAATAGCCCCACTTGGCCCCACTAAAAGTCGGGGGCTAGTCGGAGAAATTTTTCAGGCAATGTCCCTAGTCGGGGACGGGTCGGTGGCCCTGGTCGGGCTATTCTTGTTTTGAAGTTTTTGGCAGAGTGTTATATATGTAGTGAGTTAATCTCTAAAAGAGCGCAATGATTGACTTGATTTTAAATAATAAAAGCACATTTCAGGGAAATTTTAACAAAAACCCAAACTTGTAATTCTCTCATATTTATAAGAAAAAATGTGTAAAATGAAATGCGGCATTCATGTTTAAAAAGAAAAGTCAATCACAATGAAATATTTTAATTTTGTAATATATATATATATATATATATATATATATATAGCACTTTGAACTATCAAAAAGATTCAACTTGAAATACTTTCATTTATATAATGGATGAATATATCAAATATCAAAATCGTCGGCATTCCAAAAAACGCAGATTAATAAGGGATACGAGGACTATTTCAAATATGGATTGATCTAACTCAGCTGCAATAAATAATATTGACATAGAAGAAGAATTATAAAGTCCTGTGATGGTACGGACATTCTCAAGGTTAATGTAATACAGTTAGGATAATTTTATTTGGCCAGCATACGAGTAAAAGAATCATTGGTTTAATATAATTTACTCTTACGAAATGTATAATATACGCGGTATATAATTGTGAGATGAAAGTTGTATGAACAACTGTAGCTCCAAAATTCAAAGTACCCGTCACTGTAGTCAACCTAATGTTACAGCATTATGTGTTTTTCTCTCTATAGTTGCACTCCTTTTTGAAATAGAAGGTTGTCTATAGAGCGCAAGAATGTCTAATTTGGTAAGTTTTTGTATAAAATACCTGAGAGCGAGAGTTAGAATTCTAGCCTGAACAATCCGAACTCTTAATTTATTTCACACAAGAAGTTTCAACATGTTAAATTACACATATTTCCGCTCCATAGCCATAGAGCTATATTTTGAATACAAATTTGTAAAATTTGCAAACCTCAAAAAATATCAAATTCTTATTTTTTCGAGTAAAATTGAATATAAAAGTCTGTTTACTTTACAGTTAAATAATTGTCGTATGGTTTATAACCTTTCGGAAGTAACTAGACGATATATTTTAGAATATCTTCTGTACTTGTTGCGAAAGTTACTCTGCAATAATAATTACAACTTACCACATGTTAATCTTAATATATTATCTATCTGAAGATCTACATATGCCTTTGGTGAAAGCAAACTTCGAACTGCTACAAATATCGTCCAGAAATACAAAGGAGAGATTGGGATGGACTTTGGTTTGGACAAATGTGCCAAAATTAATCTGCAGGAAAGAAAGATTACTGGCGTTCCCAAGGACCCTGAGCTTGAGAATATAAGTGTTATTAAACGTCTGAATACTGGAGAGACCTATACATACCTGGGCATGCTCAAAGCCGCATTCAGGACGTATCATCAGTGATGGAGTCTCTCCGAAGCAGATACAAGCATCTTCTTCGACAGATTTGGTCTTCCACTCTGTCGGCGTTAAACAAGGTATCTACGACTAACATGCTTGCCGTCCCGGTTCTACTCTACTCGTTTAGAATAGTTCAATGGACAACCGTTTCGCGGTTATACATCTGACGCCGTCAAGGCGGACGCGGGCTTCTGAATGTCCAATGTCTCCATACACGAATTGTTCTAAGTACAGCTCACATCATTGGAAATTGCAGAGATCCTCTTCTGAAAACGGTCAGAAAACACGAGATGAGTGGCAAAGAAGCATTCCTTTACAAAGCCGCGCAGCAGGCGGCCGAGACCCTTGGCCTAAATTACAATATCGGAAGTGAGGAAAGTGCATTACTCCATCCGGATGCTTCACTTATGAAAGCCAATTTCACAGAAATGTAAAAAAGTAGCCCTTGTCGAAGGAGCAAACTTTTGCTTTCCTCAGATCATTAGGCTTAATTCAGGTACAGAGGGTTACATTTGCGCATACCAGAATGGCGTCATTCCCACCCAAGTGTACCGTGACAGCATTTCGTGTCAAGAGGTTCCCAGCGATAGGTGCAGAGCATGTCATATACACGCTGAGTACCTAGAACACATTATAGGGGTTTCCCACTCACGCGGGAATGAGGTATCTCTACAGACCTGATGCAGCCTTAAGAGTGCTTTATTACCATCTTTGACGTTCTTACGGCGTTGGCCGCGATCCTGCCCTACCGGAAGCTCCGACGGAGATAGAGTCAATTGTCCAAAACAAGGAGTGCCAAATTTTCTGAAAGTACGATTTTCGGACAGCAGTCTCTGTTGCACACTCGAGGCCTGACATAGTTCTCCAAGACTTCAAGAAACGAACTATATTCGTGATCGAATTCTCGGCTCCGTTCGACTACTACATCACTGCTAAGGAGAAGAAAAAGGAGGAGGGGTATCAAGAGCTTAAAAGAAAGCTGCAACAACTGTACCCAGAATATTCGTTTAAAATAATTGTCCAAAAGATGGGTGCTCTCGGAGGTCCAAAACTATCACTCGTTCGTTACCTCAAAGCCATACACGCGTGCTAAAAATATGCCAAGGCACTTGCGAGATGGATGCAGAATGCTGCCATCTTAGGGTTGATCGTGTACTCAAAACACGCGAGGGTTTCGCCGGCCTATCGTTGTGATTCCATCGTGCCCTGTGACCATCCATTTCACGGTTGTGAGACGTAGCTATATGTGTAATTTACCGCGGTTTTACTGGGATCCAGTGTCATATTTAGATGACAGTTGCTCCCAGTGGGACCCTGCGGTGGTTGCTTAACCCTTTTTTGAAATTATATTGTAGTTTCAATTACTTTATTTTTAGTACAGATTTTTAAAAAGAAATATAAACGGCAGTCCCGGAGAAAATAGTTTAAACTCTGAGACTTGCAAAAAAAGTGTTGATATGAACTATATATTCTACTTTGTTAAAGTCAGGTTCAAATATCGAAGCCCCTCACTCCTTTTGATTGCAGCTCGCACAAGAAAAATCTCTGAATTGTCTAATAGAAAGCATTTGAAAGCTTAAGGTCTTAAGGTCCTAAGTCTCAAGATCACAAAAAACAGGGTTTCTCAGCCTTCTTTTTCAAGCGTCTGCTTTTAACTGTTCCCAGAAAGAGTGCTACGTTAGGAAAAATCTGAAAAAGTTCACAGATGTTCTTTCAATATTCTCTAACCGATACATTTTTTTAAATTCTGCAATATTCAATAATTCAATTTTTAGGGTGATTTATTTACAAACACTTTATCTTGAGAATGAATGAAGAGAGGAAGCCGTGTAATGGCTTCGAATATGCAGTTTTGTAATGCGACTGCATTTCCATAATTAAATCTGTTACAATAGTAACAGAGTCGGCTTGCTTCTAGAGTTAATATTGTCATTGAAAGAGTATTTTTTAGACTACTTGCCCTGCTCTGTTGGACCACGCGCCAACACTGATTGAAGTAATAAATATTAAAAATGATATATTCTTTGTGAAATAATTATTTTACCATGAATTTAATTATTCCACTGTCCTCTCATTACAAAACTGCACACTTGAAGTCATAAACGTCTTCCTATCTTCATTCGTTCTTGAGATAAAGTATTGGTAAATAAATTCCCGTAGAAAGCAAATTATTGAATATTCCAGAATTTTGTTTTTTTAGAAATGTTTTCCCCTGTAACTATTGGCAAAAGCTTTTCAGAATGAAAGTGATGATATCGTTAATTTCGGAAGACCTCGAACTTTCAGATTCTTCTCATTAGACAATTCAGAGAAATTTTCATGTGTGTTGAAATCGAAAGAAGTGAGGGACCTCGACATTTGTCCCCGACTTTAAAATGTCGTTTCTTCGTTACACAAAGATACGACACTATCTGATAATTCGATCTCGGGTGTTTCCACGTAGTATGTTTTTCTGATTGTGTGTTGCTTATTTAAATTTTATGAGCATTTTGATTCATAATTATTATCATTTATTAGCAAATATGTCAGCTTCTTGTTGAACAAAGTATAATTTATTTTTCCAGGTTTTGGCAGCTCCCTTCCCTTCCAGCCATAAAGATACAAGAATAAAAATAGGACCAATAATTAGTCTGGAATCAAGAAAGTCAATCGATTCGACTCAAGTGATGCAATCTTTCAAAATCTTACGTCAGCTTTTAATAATGTGAATGAAAGAACGTTTTTCTATGTATGATATGCATGTATGTCTATTGCCTCTTACTGTAAGAATACAATGATATGTGACAAGGAAAGCCACTATTACAAATTAGTAGTATATGGATGAAACTAGAAGTTTGATATGTATGTCGAATCTTGGTGAACCAAGGCACAATCATGTACAAAAATTTTCCATTCACACTTTTTCTAGGCTTAGAACTAGCAGCAATTTTGACCCATCTACTATAAAACTTTCTTTTCTCGCTGTTTCTTACATTCCAAAGCTAAGTAAGCAAATGCAGAAACTTGGGGAAAAATATGCCAAATTCGATGAAGTTTTGAGTCGCATCATACTTAAATTATGAAAAAAAATTAAGGCATAATGAAAATCTTCACGTATGGGCAGCTGTAAAATATTCCATCGACAAAAATGAATAGAAGATTATACAAAAACGTTGAAGTGACAATTGTAGAAATCATGAAAAGTTTCTCTTCTCCGTCGTGAAGAAGCAAAAACTTCTCTGTTCCATTGATCTCGATCTTAGTGCCGCCTAGTGCATCATGGACTAAAGGCAGAGCTTGCGGCAATATTAGTATTATTGATCTTCGAGCATTGCCCATGTTATTTTGAATACAAGTAATATCAATAATGGTCAAAGTTGTAACATCATTATCTTCTGATTATCCATAAAAATTATTGAATGGTCTTTCAGTAATATTATATACATTTTCGATGTCCGCTTCATGACTTTGAAAAGTATTGCTAGCAAAGTTTTCTTTTTTCGCGTTGAGTTTAATAAAAGCCTTATAAGATTTTTTGCAATGAGGCTAGCGTTCAGTTCGATCTTTATTTATTAATGTTGTCCCTACTGAAGAAATCCCCCCTTCTCATGTGTCCGTTATTCGAGGGTTTCCTGACCACAGTCCGCAAGTCGCGTCTAGACATTGTCACCTACCTGTACATCTTCACGAACTGTCTCAACTTTTTCATATTCTTACAAGAGGGAAAAGTTGTCAACAGTTGTTGAGTGTGATGCACTACACAAGAAATCGAAATGAACGCTTGAAAAATCATTAAATAGCATGTGTTATAACCACATATTTATGACTGTATTATACGACGTGTGTAAGAAAAGTTATAATCATATGCTTTTCGTATTTAATTTTGTTTTAATTTGTTTTTGATACATCACAATGACAGTTAATTTTTTTGAAAATTGCGAACTAATATTTGACAAAAATAAGTCAGTTGAACAATTTTTTTCTTCTGTACTTATAATCTGATAGCAATATGCTTAGCCGATTCGTGGCAGGAAGTCTTTTCATTCCGCAATGCAGAACGACAAGCAAGGCCTTACTTACCTGTGTATGATTTAGGTACACAGGTATTTTACGCGTTTGAATTTCTCCGACTTCTTGTGGACATCTTTTCACACCTATGAGTATTTAGCACTTGAAAAATTTGAAGATAGCTGGGGTAGGTCCAAAAGAATATAAAATATAATGCGGAGTGCTCAGCAGGACTAAAAGAGGCTTCAACTGAAATCAAGAACGGGGTCGCGGAAAGAAGGGCCAAAAATCTGGCATTATCGGTCCAGAATTTCTCAATTTTTCCTCCGATTCACTGTTACAAAATCCTCTATGTAAAAGACGTCCACCTAAAATAGTGATTAATATTTATTATAATGTGAGTAAACATATATTTTTTAAAAGCTGATACATCGGAGCAAATGGTACATATATACATATATATGTTATATTTGAAATGTAAATTTTCTAAGTTGAATTATTTCGCACTGAATCTTCTACAGCTGAAAAATTTTGTTTTGAAAGCGTTCGAGAATAATTCGTTCCCAATATTGAGTGTTTAAAAGTGTACCTTTTAAAAAAGTAGTAATTTAGTATATTTAAGAATTCAATCCTAAAAAAATAAGAAAATGTCTTCCTGCACAACTGACCTCTGTCGCAGGTTCTTTTGTAGCAAGTGTATGTCTCTCTACCAAGAGTCAGGTATTTACCATGATAATATGAACAAACCGGGTCTCTGAAATTTAACTGAAAACATTGTTTTTCTTTTAGATCACAATTTTTTGCAAAACCAGAGATATCCAAAATAAGAAATATCGTGTACAATTTAGTTTACTTACAGGGCATTCATGTAAACACTGGATATAGTTAGCAACAGTGCGTTTGATGTTCTATATGAGAAAAAATAGGACATCTTGTATTACATATAATAAAGGAATTTTTAATAAATATTTTAAGCAAAGTGAAACTCACCTCCATTACGCTGATTGCAGGGACTGCAAATATGTCCACAAATAAGGCTACGAAGACTATAGAAATAAAAATATTAATTTATTATTGTTTCTGTTCTAAATTAAATTGTATATACGTGAGATTAGGTTTGATTATAGAATGATATACAATATTTAGAACTGAAGTTCATAAACCATTCTATCTGAATTAGTTTAATTAGTGCCGTTTTACTCATTTTAATGTAGAAAGTACTCCTGTACAGCCATATGTGGCCATATGAGAAGAGCGCTTATTGTCAGTTCTAGTTTGAAAAATATTTATATTTTTCTTTAAGTCGGGGTTAGAATTATCATTTTTGTGGTTGAGTGGTGGATGAAACTAGAACCTGTGCTGAATCTATTGGCATTTATCTTGTGTTCTTGACACAGCCGGCAGTGGGTAAATTTCAGGTTGAAGGGAAAAATACAGCATTTGCTTGTGCAATCATTGGAATTGTCAATTTTGAATGTGTTTTTCATGAAAAATGCAAAAGTTTTGGGCTTTATATGTCAGGAATTTATCTGGATAAATGCTTCTATACCGACCCTATAATAACAATTTTCAGATGGACGTAAAGGTACAAATAAGTATACTGAACCTCTATTATAAAATCTCTTCACAGTATTTATACGTATTTTGTGTACATATAGGTGATTACTTACTTAGTAGTGAGAAAGCGAATAAAACTTCCCCCCTCATTACGGAAACTGAATCTTAAGAAAAAATGTTGTAATCAAATACTTCCCGGAAAGAGCCCATGAAATGACAATTGTTGGCAAGAAACTGAATAGTTGGGAAATGATAATAGTCGTTGTTACAATTGCATTATATATCATTTCCGAACAGATGTCAAATGTGTTCTCAAGATTCAGGGTAAATAAGGATGAGTTTTTTATCTGGCAATGAGTAATTTATTATCTGAAAAGACAAAAGAGTTGATTACGATTTAATACGTCGTTCTACTCTCATTTAAGAAGATATAAAAGTGTTGCTATTCAAATTTAGAATGAAGAAATATGGAAGAAAGTGACACATTTTCTTGTTAATATATGCATGCATACAACACAGATGCGATTCCAGATATCATTTTTAATGATTTGTGGCTTTGATGTGTTACATTATGCCATGATATTTAAGAAAGCAAGATCTGCAACAAGAACACACCGAGATAATCAATAAAAACTGAACAAATCATTATTATTCGTGTGAACTGCTCTTTCAAATGATTATTAGAAATTCGCTTTTATTGTTCTTTTGCAATTTGCATATGATATCATTTCTATCATTTTCTATTTTCTATTGATTCTCCCACATTATCCATTTTCGAAGACTTGGGAGAAACAAAAGAGATGTATTATGCCATTAAAATCAATGTATTCTTTATCATCTGTTGATGCTCTTCTCCTGTAGATAATGAAAAGTATATTAAGATGTCTGGCGTAAGTAAAATTTTCTTTGGAAAAACATTGGTTTTGTAACATTTTTATTTCCAAAATAAAAATGTGAACGTACAGCGATACTTTGATTTGTTCCTCATTTCTTCCCACAATTTTATCATTATATTTGCAATCCTGTCATAATTTCCTTGCGAAATGTAAATAATAAAAACCGGTCATTCACTTGTGACGTCATACCCTTAAGTGCCAAGATATAAAATGTGAACTAATCTCGAGTGCTCTAAATATGAGAACACACATTATTTTATAGGAACTGAATTCAACATACAATTCTTTTATTAATTTTCTTTTAAGTGAACTATTTATAATACTTGAAACTATTTGAAATTACTTTTTAGTTTATAAACTTATGAAGAATTACTCCAGCTAACAATATCTTCTGGATAAGTAAATGGTATATGTCCTTGAGGATTTTCGTCCATTGCTAGATTGAACTTGATTGAAACTTGATTTTATCTTCAAATTTTGGATTGTCGACTGAAAAACATATGCTTCATTTCATTGCCGCTTATCAGCTGACTCTAGTGAGTGAGTTTGAGAGGATTGAACAATTGTCAATATTGATTCAGATCTAGCACCTGTTAAACTAAAAATATATGTATATACTTCCAAATATGAATATATTTGAAAGATTTACTTGAATCAAATAATCGTATTACCTGTAATACTTGAACTCACTTGTATACTTTTTTGGAGGAAATCATGAAATCATTACAATAAATTTGTTTATGTACTGCATGTTATCAGATTTGAGACATTCCTCTTCTCTGCTCTCTTGCATGCCCATTTCAACGGATTAAAATTCAATGTTACATCTGTACTCACTTTTTCTTTGAGAATTTGGGCAGGAACTGGTAGGATACGTTTTTGGATTATTGCTGTGTCATACTTTGTGTAGTCTGAAATTACTCAAGTTTGTTAATATTCTGACATCTTTGCGAATCTTCATCATCTATATGTTCACAATTACGTCTCGTAATATGTACAATTAACTAACTTTTGTTGCAGATCAAGTTGAGCTCTTTCTAGAGATGCAGAACGACCGAAATAGTGAGAACTTCCAATATACGAGAAAGACGCTAATTTTTTTAGAACAATTTCTTGTGTCACTCCGCGCAGTTAAAAGCGATCATAACGTATCACACGAGATTGATCGATACTTTCACTTTATAATAATAAGAATTGATTTAAATACATTGTGCGAGGTTAAATTATAGGATTAAATTATAGGATTTCAACTTAGTATTGAATCAGATTGGCATTAAAATTAAATTGTAACAAAAAATAAGCATAGATAATAGGCTTCTTCAGAACTTAAATTTTATGAACAATTTGATTCAATTTAGATCAACTATGATAATAGATAATGTAAAAGTTCGACGTCATTTTGATACTATTGACACTAACCTGTCATCTCGCACCTAACGAGAAATGGTTCGATTTTTGAGACGAAGTGAAATGAAGAAAGACAAATGAACAAGATTCAATAGTTTTGTTCTGCGAATCACCGCTCAGACAATTTTATTTTGACTTTATGTTCCAGATTTTCTAGTTATATCACTGAACTGATACTATATATGAATTGAGCAGCTTGAAATCTATAATAAATCCATGTTTCACCATCATGCACTCAAAAATAAGTTTTTTTGAGGTCATGTCGAAAACCAATCAGGAAAGGTGCTATTTTTACCTCAGATTCGGATTCAGCGACTCAAAATACATTACACAAAAAACGAAAATGAATATTTGTTGCGGGTAATTTTCAAGCAGATAAAGTTCAATTTTTTCGCATCGCAAAAAAACAAGATTCAATAGAGTTGACATAGTAAGCATTTACCATGTGGTGGATAAATTTTTCCACGTGAAGTTAATTTTTGTTGCAGAAAAGGATTACTCTGAAATCTCTGTAGAGATTAAATTTTATTTTTTCGTTGATAGGAATACATGTGTCTCATCAAAAGTACAAGACTTTTTTGTGTGTTTGTGTAATTAAAGGATGATTAAACATACCTTTACAAACATTTAAAAATATATCCTTCTCGTTTACACCTTCTCTACTTAATTTAATATGATTTCCTATCCTCATAGATTAATCAGAAAACCTTGTGTGATTTCAGTTATTAAGCAATGCCGGTATTCCGGATTCAATGTTCAAGGGATAATAAAACAACCCTTGAAGTAAAGATGATATAACCTAGTAAATTAACGTATTTTGTACCTATTATGAAGTCATTTCCTACCATGGTGATTTAATCAGAACATCTCTTGTGTTTTTGTTCATGAAGAAATGCAATTTTCCTGGTTTCAATGTTTGAGGGATGTTAGAACATCGCATCAAATTTATTCAAATGCATAACCTTGCTATGCTCGCTTCCTCTGCTTATTTGAAAGTGATTTCATGCTGTAGCAGTAGAATAAAAAATATTTAGTCATTTTAGTTACTAAGAAACGATGATTTCCATAGTTGGATGTTTAAGGTATGAAAACACCCCCAAAACATGTCGTATACCCAAAAAATCGTCAATCTTTATAATTTGTGGGTATGAACTTTTTGTTTCGGTAAAACTGATCGTCAAAATTTAAAACTTTCAGCTAAATCCATCAAAGAGGTTTCGAAAAAAAAATTTCACAATAATAAGCACTTTTCTATTGAGATACATGTAAAAATTGAAACTTTGATAAGTTTTTGCTTAAAAACTGTCCATTTTTCTCACTTTTTTCTCTCGAACATTTGCCCTGCAGGTTCGAGCATACAAAAAAAATTGATTTGGAATTTTTCACAAAAAGCCATTTACTGTACATTTGGTACAGGGTTCTTTATAAAAATATTGTGTGCCCAAAAAATAGTGTGATAAAAAAAGCGGCCAAGAGAATTAAAGAGAACCAAACAAGTGCCAAGAGGAGCAAAAATTAAAAAATAGAGTAGTACGAGAAGCAAGGTACAGTTAAGTGAGCAAGAGAAATTGAGGCACCGGATTGCAGAACTGCCTGTGCGCTCGGCCCGTCTCGGCCCAGTAGGCAGTAGAGTGGGGAGACTCACTGAACGCGTTGATCGAGGGAAAGAATCAATTGAAAACGCAATAATCAACTTGTCGTTTTTCTGTTAATAATTGACGAATCTAGTTGATTTTTGTGTAAAAACATTCCATAGACTTGTGCGCTTCTTACAGATCCAATAGTTTGGCAAAATTGTTCATTTAACTTATTATTAACAATAAATAAACTAAATACTAGAAAATTCCAAAATTAATTTAAAATTCGGTCAAAATGAGCAATGCCGGTTTATTCTTTATACATTTGGGAGTATCACATTAAACATTCAGTTCAACAGGTTATTATTTGGTCTATCAATTTTAGTTAAACGCTTTCATATTTACAGAACTTTTAATTCGCAATGTAAAAACGAAGAGTTTAAAGTAACATGTAATGATAAAATGTATGTATAAAAAAAATTTCTATACAAAAACATTTATTTGATTTAAATACATTGTTAATGATTTCTTTCCCATCACAGATCATTATTATCAATCATCCTAATAAATACATTTGCACAGCTTTGAAAATACTTTTAGGATACAGTTTCATAGCTTTAAAAAACATAGATAAAATAAGATCCTTTTTTCTTTTCCCTGTCTTCTTCGCACTCGAGTTTGCGAATCTTGTGTTTCCTAGAACGAAGTGTAAACAAACGCGTGAAAAGACTAATGTAAACAAATTAACACTATACTCAAAAATGCTTAATAATTCAGTCGTTTTTGGACCGTGGCATATAATAATTGCAGTTCTGAATCATTCTAAAGTATTCATTGCTTTCGAAAAGTTATTCTTGGTCTAAACATCGATTTCGTTAATTGAGTGTTATGGTATTCGCATAAAATCAAATAAAATGGAGTATTTCATTTAAAAATCTGTAACTTTCGAGGATTTAGACAAAATTGCAATGTCACAAACTTTTGGTATCACCCAGGAAAAGAAAAAAAAATCGCAAAATCTAGTGCATTTTCTTAGTACGGAAGGAAAGTCTTTTTTTCACTGATTATTTAAGTGTAATGGATACAAAACAGGAGAAGTCGGTAAATAAAAAAAGTATCTCATTTTATCTATATTTTTTAAAGCTATATGCGACTGTATCCTAAAAGTATTTTCAAAGCTGTGCAAATGCTTGTAGTAGGATGACTGATAATAATGATCTGTGATGGGAAAAAAATCATTAATAATATATTAAAATCAAATAAATGTTTTTTTCAGAAAATTTTTTTATACATACATTTTATCATTGCATGTTCCTTTAAACTCTTCGTTTTTACATTGCGAATTGAAAGTTCTGTGAAATAAGAAAGCGTGTAACTACAAATTGATAGCGCAAATAACAACCTATTGAACTGAATGTTTAATGTGATACTCCCAAATGTATGAAGAATAAACCGGCAATGCTCATTTTGACCGATTTTTAAATTAATTTTTGAATTTTCTGGTATTTAGTTTATTCATTGTTAATAATAAGTTAAATGAACAATTTCGCCAAACTACTGGATATGTGAGAAGCGCACAAGTCTATGGAATGTTTTTACGCAAAAATCAATTCGATTCGTCAATTATTAACAGAAGAAAGACAAGTTGATTATTGCGTTTTCAATTGATTTTTTCCCTCGATCAACGCGTTCAGTGAGTCTCCCCACTCTACTGCCTACTGGGCCGAGACGGGCCGAGCGCACAGGCAGTTCTGCAATCCGGTGCCTCAATTGTCGAAATATAGACCCTACTTTGACGCTCTTCACGCTGTCATTTGTAGGGGCTAAGGTTTTAAAGTAGAAGCTATTCCAATGCGATTTTTGCCCCTACTTTGGCGCTCTAATGGGCACAAATTTCCGATTCTTCCACTTGAAACATCAACATAGGGGCTCAGTTTTTGCTTCTACTTTAATGCTCCACATTCTACCTTCCCGGAAAAAATAAAATTATTTACGGAAGATTAACAAGAGTAGAGTATGACGAAAACATAGCGACATTTGCGCAATATTTTAAGTTATTTTGCATAATCATTCAACAACAATTTCTTATTGAGCATTGAAAACAACGTGTATCTAATATTGAATAAATGAATATACAACATAATTTTGGTTTTTTCATTCGTCAACAGATCCTAAGTTTTATGGAACTTGAAATGAAAACTACTATTTGTTGTTAAATGAAGATACAAAATGTTATGAAATATGTACACAATGTCACAGTGTCCTCGACTCACTCAACTTTTGTTAATCTTTCGTCAATTAATATGTTTTCCGTGCACTTTTATATTCCTTCCACTGATGAGTTATAAATTCTTTTTTCCTTATAATTTTTGTATTAGAGTCTTTTAAAATAGAACGAAGTAATTATTGATATCACAAAATGAACAATTATAAACCTGTAACACTGTGTTTCAAAAACGAACGAAGTTCTATAATAAAGTTAAACATATTAGGATATAAATATCGAAGTACACATATTATAGAGCAGCATAAGTTTTATTATCCTGCTCTGCCGTACAAACTAAAAAGATACATAAGTGACATTGTCGCTTAGGTCGACTTTTCCATTGCCAAGTCTAAGAGAATAACCCTAAACCGCAATGTCACTTATGTATCTTTTTACCTTGTACGGCAGTGCTCGTTTTTCTTGTTTTGCGATTCCACTTGTACTAATGTTGGTTTTTCGCCTTCGGAAACCATATAAATATGAACTTATTAATTATTTTTATTGTTCGATCACATATACGTAGAAGACGTTTTTGCATTTTAATATTCTTTCAAAATAATAAATTTGTTATAATCTTAAGAAGATAATTATTATTACTACAGTAGTACTAAGTGACAATATTAAGTTGGGTTAAGGCCCCATTAACTAAAAATGTTACTGTGTTATATTCTTAATAAAAAATATAGAATAAAAACAAAATCTGGATTTGAATCACAATTATGTTAATTTTTGGCCATGACCCCTATAACTTTTGACCTAATGAAGATATTCATTATTTTCTTTCATATTCGACTAGCGTTTATCGTCTTCTTTCAAAATGCGATAGAGAATTGAAAAAAGGTTCCAAGTTAACAAAATGGCAGTGGTTTTTATCAAACAATTAAAAATCGATTTTCTCAAAAAACTCACATTTAATTATATGCCAATTTTTTTTAGCTCGTGCTTTGGTAATAGTTTAACTCGCAAGGGGCTTATAAAATGCCTTCCATCTATTAGCAGAAAATTTGAAAAACATTCAGAAGAATAAAAAGTGTGGGGCTTTCAAGAAAATCTTTCTCATTCGTTTCTTCGAATTTTGAAAACATGAAAAAATACATTTTCTGGAAAACCACACTTTTTCTATTTTTCCAAAAAATTTTGAAAAGTTTCTAATCATAGAAGAAAGGCATCTTATAAGTATCATGCCAGCAGACTTACAACATATCTTCATTATCAAAGTAAAAGTTTTAAAAATGGCAAAAAATTCAAAGTGGGTTTTTGAGAAAATCGATCTTTCATTTTCCAAGAAAAAACCCTTTTGTTAATTTTAAACCTTTCTTCAATGTTCTGTCGCGCTTCGGCAGAAGACGATGAACACTCAATTAGGTCAAAAGTTATAGAGGTTTGAAGAAAAAAATTGAGTTTTTGCACAAATTTCAAGCACAAAATTCAAATACGCCTAACTTTTTGGGATTGTTTTTTTGCAAATCGGAAAAATACGTATCGCCTAATAACCTCCGAAAAACAACATATTTCCTTCCGAGAGATTCTGCGATTCCAAATGCAGAACCCTGCCTGATTTAAAATGGATTCGGTCGTCTGAAGAATCAAGTTAAATAGTTTCAGAATCGAATATGGAAAAATAAATGACATAATAGGGTACAGTTTTGAAAATAAATACCATTAAAGAAAATTTAAATGGCGGGATATTTTAAAACAAATTATTAAAATAAGTTGTAAATATTTAAATATTGTCAATATTATTTATTGTGGTATTGGAATGAAAACACTATGAATTATTTTTAACAAATTCTGTAAATAAGTAATGGAAGTTAATAGAAATAAAATTATCTTTTGAGGGTTTTGCAAAAAAAATAAGTAACTAATTATGAAATAATATGTATACAAAGTATTTTTTGGTTGAATTGAATGCAAGTAAGTTAGATTTCGATTCATTATTATGAAAAAATGTAATTATATAGTACAATGTAAAGCAAAGTGATCTATTTACCGCTAATAGCTAGCACTTTAGCTTCCAACTGAATTGTTTTTTTTCTTTCATATCATTTGACTTTAAAAGAGCTACTCAGCCTACTTCTCTACTTTCCTTCGGAATCATTGATAAGTGTATGACATCTTGTTTTTTATCATCTATCCACCAAACCAGCGCAAACTTCTTTTCTCTTGAAGGCATTTCAGATATTATTATTTTAATATTTATCACGAAAACAAAGATATTTTCTTTGACTATAGCCAATAAAATTGACATTTCTACAAACTGCGGTGTTCGAGCTGGGAGGAAACAACAAAGTATTTGTTACGCGAGCGCTGGCGGCGTCAAGGCAGCGACACCATATTTGAGCGTGAAAATTTAAAATTTCAGTTACTGTATGCGAACTACAAAGACAGCGAAGTCAATAAATCAAAGTTAATAATACGTCAAAGCTGTTAGATTCCAGGTCTAATTATATCAGAGAAATGTTCATTTCCTTATTTCTAACCGTGTTTGTACTTTCGGGACCATTGTCGTTAAAAACCGCCCAATCAGACAAACGGCTCCTGGTGCCGACTGTAGCAAAAGAAAATATATATGAAGATAATATCAAAGATAACATTATACAGTTATAGGTACGTGGTAATCGCTATCCTATCTATTTCATAAAAGAAGTTACTCTACAGAGTAAAAAATATATAAGAGCAATTCCATGTTAAATCATCTGAAGAATTTCAGCCATTGTTAATAGTTTTTATGAAAATTCTATTATCCTTCCTCTTAGATGTTGCAAGGAAAAAACCCGAAATAATTGTTGAAAAAATCCAAAAACTTAGGAAATAGTCCAAATTAAAATTTTTTGTCTTTTCTTCTTTAACTTTCATAACTTTGGTGATTTTAATTATATTAAGGTATATTTTTTGAATTATTCGTAATAGGACGCAGTTTTAGAAATATATATATTTTTTTAACTGCGTCCTATTACGAATAATTAAAAAAAAGGACCTCGATATCACCAAAATCACGAAAGTTTTGAAAATTTTGGAAAAGAGGACCAAAATTTTCAATTTTGAATATCCCTCAAGCTTTTGGATTAGGAAAAAAATTATTCTAGCATTTTTCTTTCAACACCTTGAAGAACGTATACTAGAATTTTCATCTGAATTACTAACAATAGCTGAAATCCTTGAGATGATTTGACATGGAATTGCTTATGATTACAATATTTTTTAAGAAATGTGAAGAGATCGACTTTCGAGGTTAGAACTTTCATTCAAGACCCTCCATTCAACTTAACAAATTTTAAAATTACAATTCACAACAAAGATAAATATTATGAGAAAGAAAAGATAAAACATTAGTGTTGAGCCAATTTTCCTCTGGAATAGATGTCTTGATATTATATCAAACTTTGTATTTGATTTTTGTTAACAAAAATTATTATAAAATGTTATACAGAGATTAAGAAGTGTTTATCGAGGAGTTAAAAAAATTATTTTTGAAATTTAGAGATTGAGAAGTGTCTAAGGAGGAGTTAAAAATATACAAAAAGTTACAGAGCGTTAAAAGAGAACTTAAAAATTCTGTGAAGATTATAGAGCTTCAAAGGAGACGTTAATAAAACTCAAGAACGTAGAGACAAGCGCTGCAATGTAGGGGCTAAGATTTATGTAGAAGCAAAATAGAATGAAAATATCTTCAAGAGCGGCTAAGTAGGAGCTAGTAGAATAAGCAGCTTCAAAGTAGAAGCAATACTTCTACTTAGAGCATCAAAGTAGGGCCTATATTTCGACTCTGGTGGCGCTACATGCATCACTTATGTTAGCCTTGAGCAGCGTATTATTATCACTACTTGAGGATTCGGATATCAAAAACACAGGACTGTAATGTTAAATTCTTTTGGATTTTATAGAAATTGGCATGCTCTAAATGTAATGTTTGCATTATGGGAAAATATTTTTTGAATATTTTAGATTCTGCCCTTTGATATCTTTGATATTGTGAGGTAAAATGTTCTTTTTAGTATCTTTGGATACCCTACTTCAATATCTCGATTTCTCACCCATAGTTAAATCGCCAAGATATCAACTAGTAATATTTAACTAGTCTTCTTCAATATCCATTTTTCTCCATGTAGAAATGAATTAGAATGAAAGTCTGTACTTAGAAGTAAAAATGAATTTATTTTTTAAATTACTCTAAGTCTATTACTATTTATCAAGGCCTTTCACAGTTGAAAGAAAAAACATGATTTTTGTATGAAAAAAGATTGAAGCTTACGAAAAATAGTTATTTTAAGATTAGTAGAAATGGTACGAAATGGTTTTAGAGGAACAATTTCCTACAGTTCTACTGTTTCCAGTCTTGAAAATAAGTAAAAAATCTTTGAATATAGTTATTTTATTAAAAAATGTTATCTTTTAAAAAATGTTTCAAACTACTTAGAAAATTTGACTTTTTAATTCTGGAGCCGTAGAGTTGAAGAAGTTGCAGAGAATTTTTTACTCATAAAAGCCATCATTTATTAAAATTAAACATTTTTTCAGAAATAGGTTAGAAATAAATAAAACGTATGTAAGCTCATACTAGATCGGCCTTGTCTCGATTAATGGCATTGTGAATTGATGTAACACAAGGTTATGCTTGTTATATATTTTTATTAGTACATATTATAGGTTCTGACTTTATTCTGATCGCATGTGGAAGAAAATTAATGCAGAGTTATACGTGTATCTAACTGTATGGGTAATTTCCTAGAGATAGGGCACTTTGGTGTCCATGGATTAAATTATTGAAACTACTGGTTGTGTTATTGTAAAAATTTGGTGAAGATCCTCAGTTCAGTACCTCGTAACAAGTTCCATAGAACAAATTAGGTTATATTTTTTCGAGCTGTGGTAAAAAAATATCACCTACCCGAAAAATCGCTTTAACAGATGTCCACACATGCCTGAGGCATATTTTGGAGTCACGTAGGTAATCATCAATGAATTACTTGAAAATTTATGCTTTAGAATTTTGACGTTAGACTCAAAAAGTTCGTTTTTTATTATTGTTCGAAAATAATTCTGAGGTAACGTCGATACATAAACGAACGTCGGATTGAAGAAAAAAGATCTCACTACTCATCCTCTTAATTTTGAGTATAAACATTAAGGACTTTCTTTGCAAGTAGACTGAAAGTCTAAGAAAACCTTGCGTATTTTTATTAGTATCAATCAACAAAACTCGCAATAACTTCCATATTTCTTAACAAAAGTCACTGAATAAAACATACAAATTTGAATCAGAGCAGGAGGAAATGATTAGCCAAAGGATTTTTCAATTCAACTTCCTTTAAAGCTTTGAAAAAACTTTTTATGTTGTTTTCCATCGACCTAACATCCAACGACTTGAGTTTAATTTTGGCTGGTTAGGGTAGAGTAATAAGAAATGTAACCCTTCCAATAAAACTTTGCAGAAAATTGATGAAAAGAAAGTTTTTGGGGTAAATAATTTTGTTTTGGTTATAAAAGAGTATGAGTAAACAAGTAATACAAGCAATTATAAAAATTGCATGGGACAAAACATAATTTTTTTTGTATAACGTGGACCAAAATGATTTTGCACCAAAAGTGTACTCAGATAATATTGTTCATTTTTCAAAAGCTAATTAATTAAATTATGAAAACGATACAAAATTTTGTATCTCTTTTTAAGTTATTTTAATATTTTTTATAAAATAAAAAAGCATAAGAATTCATTCGAGAATGGAAGCTTGATCTTTAAAAAACTTTGTTCTTTAATGGTTTTCATTATTTTCGAGGAATAATTATATTATTCCTGAACCTTCATTAATTAAAAATATTTATTTCAACATAAAATTACAAAAATTATATATTTTCTACCGGAATATGTTGTTACGAATATCAAAAGTTGTGTTTTCCACGAATAACTATGATTTGTTATTTAATTGTTGATAATTTTGATAATCATTATATTATATTCACAAAAAAAGCAACATCATTCTTTCCTAATTTTTAGTCTTCAAACTATGATCAAAAATTGATTCATTTCAATTTAAAAAAAATGGTTTTAATCTTTTTTATTCCATGAATTTGGAAAATAATTTTTTTTAAGTCTAGTATGTATATATTTTATTTTATGCTAATCCTCATTCGTGAAAATTTAATTGCATTCGTTTATTTTATTTGGGAATAATTCTACTTACAAGAAAGATGGAAAATGGTTGCGACGTCAAAAGGCTCCACAAGCCTTTGAAATAAAATTGTAGCGTAAATACTTTTATAAGTTCTTATTTCAATGGTATTGAACCTAAAATACACTAAGATGAATCACTTTGAAAGAATAATTTCAAACAATATACTCCTCCGATAGTGCTGGTTTATGATATAATAAACTGGCTGTTGATTCGATTTCAGGTGTTTCGAAGTTGTTTTTTTAATTGTATGGTGCTTATTAGAATCTAACGAGCATTTTGCCTTACTATAATAATCAATTAGCTAATATATTCGATTCATTAAAATAAAGCATTAACGATTTTGGCAGATTCTGAAAGCCCTCCGCTCCCACCATAAAGATACAAAAATACAAATAGATCCATTATTTAGTCTCTAATCAAGGAAGTCAATTGATTCATCTCAAGTTACGGAATCTTTTTCATTCTTGCATTAATTTTGAATAATGTTAGGGAAAGAAGTTTCACTGTGTATAATATCCATGAATGTTTATTGTCTCTTCCTGTGAGAATACAAATTTCTACGGTAAGGGTGAGGTACTGTTACAAAATAGAAATAGGTGGATAAAATCAGAAGATCAGTGTATATGCTGTATGTACAAACGAAATTTTCAGCACACCGAAAATATTTGGTGTAGGCTCACCAAATTTCGGTACACCTCACTACCATTTCCAGTTTCCCTATGCTCGCCGAAAATATTTTTCCACGCTCACCGAATTTTGGTGCATCTAGAGACAGCAATGTGTAAAAATTCTCCCTTCGCACTTGTTTTTGAATAGGATAACTCCATGCTGTTATTTATAATATTAGGCAAATGAATATGGCTTCCCACCGGTAGTCTCATTTCAGTACAATTTGAGACTGTTCTTTCTGTGCAGGACTAAAAGAGGTCTTAATTCGAATCATGAACGAGGACGTGGAAAAAGGGGCCAAAAATCCGGAATTCTCGGTCCAGATCTTTTCAGTATTTCTTTAGAATGACTATTACAAAATCCGCTATTTAAAAAACGTCCACCTGAAACAGTTATTCATATTTATTAATATATGAATAATCATAACTTTTTTTAAAGCGTATTGTGTATATATGTTATATTTTGAATGTAAATTATTCACGCTGAATTATTTCGCACTGAATATTCTTAACCTAAACAATTTCATTTCGGAAGCGTCCAAGACTGATGAAATTTAAATTTTGAGCTTTTAAAAGTCAGCTTTTTGTAAAGATATTATTTGAGGATATTCAAAAAATTAATCCTTAGAAAATAAGTATATGTCTTTCTGCACAACTGACCTCTATCGCAGATTCTTTTGAAGCACTTGAATGTCTCTCTACCGAAAGTGAGGTATTGGCCATGATAATATGAACAAATAGGGTCTAGAGGAGTTAACTGAAAACATAGTGTTCTTTTTACAAGTTTTCATAAGTTTTGGAAACCCACAGTTTTTCAATATGAGAAAGACCGTGTGAAATATGGTTTACTTACAGGGCATTCACGTACACACGTGATGTAGTTAGTAACAGTGCACCTAATATTCTGCATGAGAAGAATAAACACATCTTTTATTATATATAATAAAGTAATGATAAATGAGTTCTTTGAGTGAAGCAAGACTCACCTCATGTACAGAAATCACAGGAATTGCAAACGTGTCCGAGAATAATGTTGCAATGACTTTATGAATAAAAATAAAATAATTAATTAATTTCTTTGCTAATTACAAATTAAAATTTATATAAGTAAGTTCAAGTTTAACTATGAAACGATACACAATATTTGTAACTAAACTTGATGAATCTTTATTTCTTTAAATAATGTCATTTTATTAATTGTAATGTATAGAAAGTACTTGTGTAAGTCTATGTGAAATGGGTCCTTATTTTTGGTTCTAGTTTAAGATATATTTCCTTTTTCTATAAGATCGGATCAAAATTATAATTTTTCGGGTTGAGTGGCGGATGATACTATAACATTTGCTAAATCTGTTGGCAATATACTCACTAAGCGTACTAAAGCCCAAATAAAAGAGGGACAGGGGACTAATAAGTGTGCTTAGCTAAAAATTGAGCGCGCCCAGGGCGCGCGACTGTTGTTTCTCGCACTTTCCGCTCGATAACATATTTATCACACGCTCTTCGCGCTCGATAATTTCTTTACCTCATATTACACGCTCGATCTTTGTATATTCCACACATTTTTGCACAGCCCTTTTAAAATTAAAAGGCCAAGCATCAACGATTGTAATTTGATGATTGTGGATTCTCTTTTGTTAAAGCTCCTACGGTTTTGACGAACACACTCTCATCACGTATTTCGTGCTTCGCAATCGATATTGTGCAAACTGTGTACTCTTATACATTATGTTGAACACTATTTTATCAAATGTATATTATATTTATTTCTGTTCCTCGTTCTGGTACTGCTTATTCAGATATGTCAAAATAATTTACAAATTTTCTTTTTCATGATTACTTTAACATTAGCTCCTCATTTTGCACAGATTTTCATTCTCAGCTACCCTAAAAAATCGATCATTTCAATAAACTTATACTGTCACAATTCATAATATGCGTTGGTACTGAAACATATGTATTTTTATTGTCTTGTTTTTATAATTGAAATAAAGTGCGCATCCTATAGAAAGATGTTTTTATTATACATTTTACTGCAACTTATGATGTTTAACCATAAATTTAATTTCTTTATTTTCAACGTTATTTTTTACGATTTAAACTGAAAATACGCATCGTAGTCCAAAGTGGTTCTGAACAAATGTGTAGGTATAATTTAGGGGGAAAATTGTGTTAAATAAAAAGTTATTGTAGCTTGCGTCATTCTTCCAGAAGTTAATTTTGTATTTGTAATGTATTATTATAACAAGAGTTTATAAAATATTTGTAGATCCATTTTGGTTTAACGACTGTTTTCTTCTCATTCTTTTCGTCTCTCGTGTCGTTTATCCAAAATGTTTTTAAAATATTTTGATTCTTAGTTTTTATGATTGAAAGAAAATCTGCCCGTCCTTTCTAAAAATTATAAATGAGGAATTTGTACATCCTCTTTGAGTGAACAACTTTGGTCTATTAATTTTTTTCTGTCCTTGTATCATTTTTGAAAAAATTTTATTTTTTCATTTTTGGTGTTTTTTTCGCGAATAAAACGAAAAATACGCGTTTCATCCAAAAACTGCTTTGACTAATTTTTAGCTCTTTTTTGAATGAGCTACTTCTTTTAATTCATTCTTTTTCCTATCTTTTGCCGTTTGTCCAATTTAATTTGTTCATTTTTAATGTTACTTTTCGCAATAAAAACAAAAAAAATTTGACAAATTTGGAAAAATCTTCTGGCCTTAACAAGCCCCAGACTAGACCATCTAGACTCTAATCTGGCGCAGATCAGACGGTCTAGTCTGGTTCTGGCCAGACCTGTAACACTTTTGCAAAGTTTGTGGTCTAGCCAGCCGCTATTTAGCGGGTAGTGTGTTGCATGTTAGGTTATCTTTCCATTGGTATTAAATTCGTGGTGCAAAATAATCTGTTTTCACTTTGAGTTCAACGTTATATTGGTAAGTTTGTGCCCATGTAGTTCACTGGCCACGAACCTACCAATATATGAACTCGATGCGAAAAAAATATTTTCTTGTATCACGAGTTTTACTCCAATGAAAAGGTACGCTTGGTCATAATTAATAATTTTTTTTCTCATTACAAAAGCTGCTTATTTCTTGTTCCCGCGTAACGCTCTGTACCCGTTCAAATCCACAGAATTTGAAATAACGTTTCCTAGATGTTTTTAGAATAATGAGAACAAAATTGGTGGCGAAATATATTTAAGGTATACTACTATACAACTGTGCTTTTCATGTAAGAATGTTTTTATAGTATTATAAATAAGGCTTCACATTAATTGTAATTTACCAAATAACAAATTTTGTAATATTATTATTTTATAATAAAAAATTTTAGAAGTCGCGGACTCTCGACCCTTTACATATAACCTTAAACTTCATAACGGTTTATGAAAGCCGAAAAAATGGAAGTAAAATAATTAAAGTGCATTTTGGAAGAGGCAGCAATACATTTCATTTAGAAAATATTAGTATGAGTGGAAATTATCTGTTTACTAATAGTTATTTGACAATTCGTGTTTATTTTCGACCTTACTAAAAAGTCGCAATTTTTATCCAATTTTAATAAAAATAATAAAGTCTACAGTTTCTAAAAAAATTATTTTTAATCATATTGAACGAATTGAATTAAAGAAAACTTTCCAAAGAACAAAATGAGCTACTGCTCACTATAGGATTCGATACAAATAACGATGTTTAGTAAGATTTAAAACAAAAGTAAAATAACTATTATTTGACAAATGATTTTGACTGAGACTAATTTTTTCTCAGAAATGTATTGATACCTCTTCCAGAATGCATAACAATTGATTCTTGTTCTATTTATCCATGGGTTGTGAGTATCTGAAGATTTAGACACTCAATTTATTAAATATTCGTTTCCGACTAAAATTATAATTAAATATTGCTCCAGCTATAAATTGGAATAGAATTTATGAATTTATTCACATGAAAAAAATTCTTTTTTTCTTTGCAAGTGAAACAAAATGATGGGACTTTGGGTTGAAGAAGCTCTCGCGTCAGGAAATGTAAATAAAAAATAATTCGAGAATTTAAGTCTTTACTTTTCATTGGCATGAATGTGCAAGGCTGAAAAATCAAACTGACTACGTGGATATAGCGGTATATATAATTAGTATATTATATGTGTAAGTTTTCCTGTCAACAGAATTTTCCTTAAAGTACATACACTTGCAATGGAACTTAATCGATTTCCATAATATCGGTTGGTGATAACCAAACCAAACTCTGTTCTTAGACTGTTGTCGATGAAATCGGAGGGGCTGGATGTGGATTCGGAAATTGATCGATTTGCTGTCCAGGAGAAGCTAAGTCGTTATTTATTCCTGTTCAATATTGTTCAATATGACGAATTTTGAATTAATTGTTTTTGTCGAGAGATTTTCTGTTCTGAAAGGTAGAGTCACTTTAATAAAATTGCCCGCTGTTTTTGGTATACCTCTGGTGTTGTTGGAGGGAACCCGGCGGAAGACATATACCTCCTGTTGCGTGGGGATCGACGCCTAATATAGGTGGTCGTGGTCCTAGCTTCAGAAGCCTACATCTTTTCTAATTTTTCAACAGAAAATTTAATTTTTTTTATGTTATTTGTTTTACATTTGACAACCGACCAGGGTGTGAGCGTGGGCGCCGCGGTGTTTTCTGTCTTTCCGCTGATTGTCTGGCCCTTAAATTGGAAGGTACTGCAAGACAAGCTTTATATGTCGATGGCAGGACGGCCTTAAATTGGAAGGTACTGCAAGACAAGCTTTATTTGTCGATGGCAGGACGGCCTTAAATTGGAAGGTACTGCAAGACAAGCTTTATATATCGACAGCAGAACGGCTTTAAATTGGAAGGTACTGCAAGACAAGTTTTATGTGTCCACAGCAGGACGGCCTTGTAACTATGAGATGGCGGTCATGGGGGTCAGAGATTTCGGCGGATCGCTTACGAAAATAATTACCTAAAGTCGATAAAAAAGGTCTGAAAAACATTCATAAAAAACTGACGTCACGTCAATAAATTCGTAGTCATTAATAAACAATTATCCAGTTTAAAATCAAAAGATCTTTAATTCTCTAGCGAGATATTAAAGATCCACAACATATGTACTACATTTTTAACAATAAGTAAAAGGCAACATTTAATGACGATGACATCAAGATATATTGAACGAACAGGCGGGTGTTTACAATAAGCAAACCAACAAATTCACTTTACAATTATATCGATGGTAACATTAAAACAAACCAAAATGAGGCAATACGCGCCAAATGTCAAATATTTGAAAGCAGGATGGGTGTAAATGATTAAGGAAACATGATCGAAATTATTTTAAAATACTTTGATAAATTATATTAATATTTAATCAATCTGTAAATGTATCGATTCTTCGTGAAATTTATTAATGAAGATGGACTCTAAAATACGTCTTTTAAATTCGTTTTTTCCTCTTGCCAAAATTTTAATGTTTTTAAAATCAAATTCAAAATGATGATCAAAATTCCAGGCATGTTGTCACAAGCCTGTACGATAAACCTGTGATACGATAAACGACACCCGACAAACAATCAATACTATAGAAATCTTTTTCTTTTTATCTAAAGAAGAAACATTTTTAAAATACACGTTTATGTTAAATTTTCGTGAAGAACCCTTTAAACGTTCAGATAAACCTTCCATATAAGGACGAGTAATTTCAAGGTCTGTATTGGCATATGAATTAATTCAATTATTCTTTTTACTGCTACTATTATCAATTTCAAAAATTCTTTCTTCAATGATTTTATTAATTAATTGCAGAGGATAGGTATTAAGCAATAAAGTGGTTTTTAACTGATTAAAATTTCCTTACTCTATATGTCATATCACTCAGCCTTACTGTTTAACAATATGGTTTTCTCTTCAAACAATAAATATTACAAACAATTATCGGGATGACCTATGGGGTCACCTTTGTCTCCGGTTATTTCAAATATGGTTTTAGAAGACGTGGAAAATAGAGCCCTTTTGCTATTGAATATTATACCGATTCTGTATAAGCGTTATGTGGACGACATTTTAACTATAATTCCAACTGACTAAGTGTTTGATTTTACCAATATTTTTAATTCCATAGAATCTTCATTTCAATTCACTCATGAGTTGGAAGATAACAACTCAATAAATTATTTAGATATCACGATTAAAAAAACATCGGAAGGTAATATAGAAACTAATTGGTTTAAAAAAACTCTTGGTCAGGTAGATACTCAAATTTCAATTCGTACCATGCCTTTCATACGAAAGTTGGTCTGATTAAAGGTTTAATAGATATATGTGTAAAGCTGAGTGATATAAAATCTAGAGCAGAAAATTTAAATCAGTTAAAAACCACTTTATTGCTTAATAACTATCCTCTGCAATTAATTAATAAAATTATTGAAGAAAGAATTTTTTTTATTTATAATAGTAGCAGTAAAAAGAATAAATGGATTAACTCATATGTCAATACAGACCTTAAAGTTACTTTTCCTTATATTGAAGGATTATCTGAACGTTTAAAGGGTTCTTTACGGAAATTTAACATAAACGTATATTTTAACAATGTTTCTTCTCTAGATAGATTTTTAATTAACAAAAAAAAAAAAAGATTTCGATAGTATTGATTGTTTGTCGGGTGTCGTTTATCGTATCACTTGTAAGGGATGCAAAAAGTTTTATATTCACTCTATGAAAAAGTCTATTAACAGTAAAAATACGTTCCTTTCAAAATGCGTCCTTTGAAATTAAGCAGATTTCTTTAGTCCATCAATAGAATCGTTTCACTGTTCAAAGACTTATCCGTTAAATGCAAAACGGAAGTAGTTTTACTGATGAACGATTTCTTTTGAATTTGAAAAGAATTCCTTTAACTGTCAGAGGATTTCATTTGTTGGCTAGCGGAGAAACTGCGCCTGCGAATGAGTGAATTTTTCACTGCACAATTTATTTATTAATTGATAAAGTGAGTAAGAAAACGTGCGAAATGATTTAGAAAATGGATTTCTTCAAAAAATTAGGAATCCCAGATTTTGACGTGAAAACTTTGGAAGGTACGTATACTGAAAGAACAATTTTCGATCCGCATAACCTCACTTTTCATTCATTTTTATGCTTTTCACAATTGAAGTATACATTTTTTTAACGCTTTTGACAATCGAAAGTTCGTAAGACGTTCTTTGTGAAATGGTTTTTTAGAGCGTCGATTTTATATCGTTTTTATATTTACATTCACCAAAGTTCGGTTTTTGTACATTTCTTGCACGTAATAATATGCAATAAGTTTTCATTTAACGTTCAAATTATTCTTTCTTCTGTCCGAAAATAGATTTTACTTCGAAATCAAAGGAAATCCTCTCATAGTTAAAAGATATCATTTGAAACGACAATTCTTTAACTGTGAAAGGATTTCCTCTCATGCCAATTTTGAATGGAAAATCCTTTAATAGTGAAAGGAATCGTTTGACAGTCAATAGTCTGTTTTTGAGTGTTGGTGAAACCGGTGAAATTCTTCACAATATTGCTGAAAAAAATAAATAAACGGGATTTAAATTGATTTCAAGTAATTTTAAAGATTTCATGAAATATAAAATCATTTCAGTAGACTCTGAAGTATTTCTAAGAATTTTAAGGATTTCATTGTGAGAATTTCAAGGTATTTTAAGCAATTTGAAAGAATTTTGAGATATCTCAAATGTTTAACATGATTTCAAGGGATTTTAGTGGATTTGAAAGGATTGTATGTAATTGTGTTACGCCCTTCGAAGGCATCATACATCAATTTCGCTAATTGATCGATTGGGTTGCAATTGATTAAGATTGTAACTTGGGGATGAGCCGGATGAGCACACAAGTCAATGACTACACGTGTTTATATAGATATGAAGCAATTCATTTATTAATAGATAAAAAATGCACAACAGTTGAAGGTTGGATGAGGTGACCCTTGGACCAGAACAGATTAACTGCATACTGGAAAATAAAACTGCCAATTGAGCTCTATTTTACAGGTAAGAGAGGATTCGGGGGACAAGAAAGAAATAATTAATTATAAGAAGGATATCTTGGGACTGGCCTTTATTTCAATCCAATCGAATATGGTAACTAATAGTGATGGGCGATTCTGAGGAAAGGTGTCGACCCTTGATAATAGATATTTAATACTGTCAATCCGATCCGAGTTCAAAAATCAGTCTGAAAAGTATCGATACCATTGGATCAGTGCATGCGCAATTGCTGTCTGAGTATTTCTAGATTATCAAAGTGATGTTACTCAAAAATACACACAGGAATAACTGACGTAGACTGAATGATTATAATATTACTTCTTCTTGGAATAACTACCTCGCATACATGTTTTACTAAAAAGTAAACTACAAATATGATTTCTTTTCGGAAATTCGTTTGATAGCCCGTGCAGAAATTGTCTTATTTAGCCCCAATTGAAGTAGGGTTTAGACCAGACATGCCCAACTCGGGGAAACTTCCTCCGGGAACACATGTTCAGAGTTCCCTACTCTTTCTACTAAAGAGCGGGAGTGGTGGTAGACGCATGCGCGTGGTAGCCGCGTACGTCACAGAGGAGAGATTCTCGCAAGCGTTTACCACCACTCCCGCTCTCTAGGAGAAAGAGTAGGGAACTCGGAACATGTGTTCCCGGAGGAAATTTCCCCGAGTTGGGCATGCCTGATTTACACCCTTCCTGCTTTCAAATATTTGACATTTGGCGCGTTTTGCCTCATTTGTGTTTGTTTTGATGTTACCATCGATATCATTGTAAAGTGAATTTGTAGGTTTGCTTATTGTAAACACCAGTCTGTTCGTTCAATGTATCTTCATGTCATCGTCGTTAAATGTTGCCTTTGACTTATTGTTAAAAATGTAGTTCATATGTTGTGGATCTTCAATATCTCGCTGGAGAATTAAAGTCCTTTTGATTTTAAACTGGATAATTGTTTATTAATGACTACGAAATTATTGACGTGACGTCAGTTTTTTATTAATGTTTTTCCGAATATTTTTATGGACTTCAGGTAATGTTTTCAGTTTTTACCATATATCTATTCAATTCGTTGTCTCGACTTTAATTAACTTTTGTTCATTTTATTTAAAAAATTTTAAAAATGATTTTGTTTAGATCTTGAGAATGGCTCAAAGCCGAGCCAAAACGTCGATCTTATTAAAATTTTTACACAAAAATTTAAAATGTGTTGTTTTTTATAAGACTGTGAAGACCAAACAATTGATCACTTGGATTTTAATCGATTTCAGTCGATTTTTTGGAAAAGAAGAAATTATGTAAAACACAAAAAGAACGAAGTTGAATAAGCAGTACATACTTTGAAGGAAATTCGTTGAAGGTATAAGCGTTTATTATTATATGGAATACGTGGAAAAAGCGTTGAAGTCGTTTACAGATAGAAAGAAAGCAAGATTTGAGATAATATTATCTGTTTGTGCCTTTGTTTTTCCAGACATTTTTGTTCCAGCAGTGCTATTGCTTATGCAATATCATCTTTTAATTCAATAAAGATGAACCTACAACTTTCTACATTATATACCTTATACCACCTTATATTAGTTTATGCCAGGACTAGTTTATGTTGGAGACGATAGTGCGCAAGCGTCGTGACAAGCTCATTGTCCGCCTTTTTTTAACTGGTACATTAAGGAGTAATAATTATTAACACTACTTACAATTAGTATATCAAAGAAAACACTTCTTTCTAGGGTCGCGACAAAAATTATTCAATGAAGGCCTCATGTAAATAAAAACAATGTGGATGAAAACTTTTTAAGTATTTCCTCTGTTGATGAGGTGCATTAAAATTCATGTAACTAAAAACAGGAGAGGACTTCCGGTTCGACAGGGATACAAGGTGGACGCGAGCGAGGTGCCAGTGCGAGATTTTGGATTATTGTGGATGGAAAAAGTGAGAGTACGGGAGAAAAGAAGTGGAGAGAAGGTGAAGAAGGGTGTCTGTGATAAGTGGCCGCGAGAGTGGAAAGGTTAAAAGACAGGTGAAGGTGAAAGAATAAAAAGTGGCACGCTGAGAGAGTGAGGTTAGGGTCAGGCCGGAAGGACGCCGAGAGAAGATAGCAGAGTTGGTGCCCTCTAGTGGAACGGGAAGAAATCTAAGAAGTAAAGGAATTGTTTCTTTGACGTGAGCAGTACAGAAGATTAACCAAGATGGGCGATGAAAAGAAGGAGAAAAAGCAGAAGAGAGAAAATCAGGAAGGGAGAAAGCTGGAGTTGAAGCAAGCGATGGATAGGATGGAAGTGAGGCAGGATAAATTGATAACAGACCTAAAGTGGGAGTAGGAGGTAGAAAGAGCGCACACCAGAAGTGAACGTGAAATTAACAGAAGAAATATGGAAGAGACTTTGAATAAGATGGTGGAAAAGGTTGAACTGGTGAGCGCTAAGTTGGAAAAACTGCAGAATGGAAAGGAAGAGAGAGAGAGAGAAACGAGAGAGATTGGATGCCAGACGGAAGAGGAAGAAAGAACATGGAGGGCGCTGCCGAGAAGTTTAAGGCCAGAAGAGTGGGAGAGAGAACGGGAAGAGAGAGCGCGGAGAGGGAGAAACCTCAGGGTGCTGGGAATCAGCAAGGAGGAGAACGAGGTGACAAATGTTGTTGGGGTCTTGGCCGCGCATACAAAGGTGGTGGCGAAAGTGGGGAAATCCAAGAAAACAGATGGAGGGATGCTGCTACAGCTAAAGACGTAGGAGAACAAAATAGACTTGCTCAACGTCAAGGAAAAATTGAGAGGCACAGGTGTATGGATGGAGGAAGACTTGACGGAAAGGGAAGAGGAGATTCAAGAATGGTTGAGAAGGGAAAAGCGGAGAATGGAACCAGCAGGGAACGAAGTCGAACTAAGGTTCATGATGGCGAAGGTAGGAGAGATGATATGACACTGGAGCGAGACGGAAGGAGAGATGGTGGTATCCGGGACGATAACCCCAGCGAAGAAGAAGGACGGCGAGCAGGAAAGGAAGAAGAAGGATAACACGGACGAGCAGGGAGGGAGAAAAAGGGGTGCTGGAGCGCCAGGGGTACAATGGAAGAGTGGTTTTATAAAGTTTTGACACATATGTGAAGGATGTTCTGTGTGGATACGAAACGAGAAGCGGAAAGGTAAAACAGAGTATGGGGAAATGGTAGGGCAGGGTAAAGAGGTGCTGGGGCACTATGTCAGAGAGAAGGAGAAAGACATTTGTCGAGACAGTACAAATAATCAGGAGAAGGGATCGGAGAGAGGGAGATTGGATATTAGAGCTAGGGCTTCCGTTTCACACGTTGTTTAAGGTAAGTAGGATTAGGATAGGTTAAAAATATGATTGTAAGGAAAGGAGATGAGTTTGTAAATGTTTATGCTCTCAAGACCCTCAAACCCGTAAAAGGGAGAGAGTATAATAAACATACATATAACTGAAAACAGGAATTTAATTAAATGGTGTCAGTTTTGTATTTTGGGTAAGCTTAGATAACCTACGCATTTTTCGAAAATGGTGGGAAAATTTTGAAGGAATTTTTATGTTATGAATGGCTGACGAGTCCCAGATCTGGGCAAGACTACACTGTCAGGACGATAAGAAAAAAACATTGATTTTGAATAGTGTTAATTTTGTATAATTTATTATTATTTTGTGTAATTTTATACATCCTGACAATTTTTCGAAAATGTTAGAAAAAAATTTGGCTGATTGACACTTAGAAATTTGTATGGTATGGATTGCGGACCAGTCCCAGATCTGGGCCAGACTAGACTGTCAAGCCCATAAGAAAAAAAATTGATTTCGAATAGTGTTTATTTCTTAATTTGTATAATTTTAGACATCCTGACAATTTTTCGAAAATATTTCAAAAAATTGTCTGAATGACACTTAGAAATTTTTATGGTATAGATTGCGGACCAGTCCCAGATCTGGACCAGACTAGACTGTCAAGCCAATAAGAAAGAAAAATTGTTTCTACTAGTGTTAATGTCTCATTTTGTGTAATTTTATACATCCTGGCAATTTTTCGAAAATGTTAAAAAAAAGTTTGGCTGATTGACACTTAGACATTTTTGTGTTAGGGATTTCTGACCAGTCCCAGATCTGGGCAGGACTAGACTGTCATGACTATACGGTCTATATGACGCTAGATCTGGGCCAGATCTGACATGTGACTGCCAGAAGATTTTTTCACTAGGTTTGTAGCTCTTTTTTGGGTAACAACTTTCGTTGAATTATTTTTTTCGTAGCTTCTGTCGTTTGACCAAAAATTTAGTTTTTTAAATTATTAATGTTTTTTACGAAAAGAACAAAAACTACGCGTCCTATTGAAAAGTAATTAGTAACAAATAAAAGTAATTAATAGCAAATTTGTAGAACTTTCTCAGGTTCACAATTCTTGTCTTTTCATATTTTTTGTATCTTACATAGTTTGACCGCAAATTGAAATTTTTCATTATTTTTCGTGCGATCAAAATTTGAATTTTCGATTTTTCGACAGAATTCGAAAAGTTGTGATGATAGTCTTTGACGGCTTCCAAAAAGCAACGTTTTTCATATTGACATTTTTCCATATCGTGCGTTGTTTGGATTAAAATGTTCATTTTCGTTTTTTTTTTATTTCGAAAATACTATAACGCTGATCGTTTGGTTTTGATTAAAAAAAAGTCACCAGAATAAATTGTTCGTCTGTTTAGGGACTATGAATTGCCGTACATAGAATTTTTAAATCTTGGAAAAAATGGTCCTCAAATTTTTGAAAATGCTCTAGATTATTGAATTTTTATCAAAAATAGCTGGTTATCGCGTTTATAGGATATAGACATACACCTTCGTAAAAATCGTTTTTTCTGACTCAGGGGTACTCAAAACGTGGAGATTTGATGGAAACCGACAAAGTCAAATTTTACATAAAACTAATACCTTCTCATCAGAATGAGAATGTAAAAGATAAGAACAGAAGTATTATCTTCACAGCAAGTATATGTATTTTTTCTACAAATGATTACTTACTTATTAGCGGGAAATCCAATGAAACTTTCCCCACCATCTTGAAAACTAAATCTTAACACAATGTTTTTCAAGCCAAGATTCTTTCTAGAAAAAATCGCGTAAAATAACGATGTTTGGAAAAAAATGGATACTTGGAGAATGACAAGAGTCATTGGTACAATTGCCTAATGTAGTATTTTCATACAGATGTCAAATAAGTTGTCAAGGCTCAAGGCAAATACGAATCATTTTTTAATCTGGGAATGTGTAATTTATTATCAGAATAGATAAAACATTTTATTGCAATTCATTGCATAGTTTCTTACTGACGTAAAAAACATGAAAGTGTCGCAATAAATCTTTGGGATGAGGAAGTATTAAAAAATAACATTATTTTTTGAGAATGCATATCAAGCAGCTGTTATTTTAAAGAGTATTTATTTGTTCATCATTCTTGGCATTATTGTGTTACATTATTGCAATCATTTTTCACGATTTTGAAGATGATTTCAAATATTAATTGTTCTTTGTCGTAGCTCCTACTTCTAAAAATTTTTGCATAATTTTCCATGGATTTTGTAATAAAATTTACTTCTTCTTCCATCATTGTTTTCAAAAAACGCAGAATACAAGACAACAATTTTTATCATACTTGCACATCTGCAGTAATTCCGTATAAATATTTTTGATGGGATGATTATTAGTTCGCGTGGTAAAATTTATCAGGGTATTGAGTTTTATTAGCGTCTATTTTCCTGGAGGAGGGTATAAGGCTTCCGACTTCCTTCATTATTTCCAGCAACTCTCAAGTATTTAATTTAAACTATTTTCTGTTTGGAATGATAACAAGGATCCGAAAACTTTTATTATTTAAAGATGCAATTTTACAGTATTACGAATAACAATAGCATGAGTTCAAAAGTAGAGGCAGCTTAAGAGCTGATGATTCTAGGATAAAGCTAAAATCTATTTTCACTCACATTCGTTCTTCATTTACTTTATATTATACGTTAAGGAAGTAAACACATCGTATATCTCAAAGATCTATTTTTCAGTCTTTTTTAAGGAAGATCTTGCGAAAGACATTCTCACTCTACAAAATAAAAGTAGGCTAAATCTTTTTTCTTCTGATTATTAAAATTAGATGATGAGAAAGGAGAATTGAATTTTTAATTAATTTAAAATAATGTATTTTATAGCTTCTGAGCATATGAAGAAGCTTGCTTGCAAATATTACGAAACTGTAGGAATCTCCAGTTTTTAAGATATTGTTAAATTTGTTTTAATGTAAAATTAAGAAGGAAATAAATTCACATATGCAAGGCTCTATCGGCCTCATGGAATACGTTTTCATTACGATACTCGCTGATCGCGTTACAATTGTTTCGGGTTCCATAAAATAGACCCCGAGGGTTTGCTACCTTGTGAGCCTGGCTGATGCCTGGCACAGACTTAATACATACAGGGATGTTTCATCATCCCTGCCGCATTCCCTGCACTCTGTCGTTGGGTTGTATTCCATTTTGTGCATAAAATAGTTCAAGTGGTTGTGCTTAGTTAACATTTGAACGCCTTTCCTCACGTCATTCTTCAGTAAATTCAGGATTACCCTGGCTCTATAAATCCTGTACGTATAGCCCAGGATGGGTTTCGCTGATCAGCAACCCGGTATTTGTTTCCAACATTCCCGGTGCTTTGTTCCGATCCAGCTTTTGATGGCCATCCCGATGCAACAAGATGCTAGTCCCAGTATCAGTTCTGGTCCTACGTGTTTCCTTGCTGTGCCGCAATTCTTCCAACTAGTCCAGCTTTTCATTGCCCTTGATCACTGTGTGACCAGAGACCCATATGAGAGTCACTATGCTTTTTTTCTGCAAGTTAGTTTAATGCTACTTTGCATTCCCAAGCTAGTTCTGATCCTATGTCTAATTTCCTTCATGTAGTTAATGGATTGATTAGCATCTTAGAATATTGAAATGAAAAGTCGAAAGGTAAATGCAATTATCGAAACCAGATCTGTGATGAGTTTCATATATAAAAAGTTTATAATTGCGTAGTATTTTGTGATCTGTGGATCGAAACTAGAAAATAGTTTACTGATAAATGGTCATAATCAAGAACGATTTATTGCACCTAGAGTTTCTTTAATAAAAGTTGTCGCTAATAAATTCTTTCGTTTCAGATGTATTGCTCTATCTATCAGGACTGATGCCGACGTGTATACTTGGGATCAATTTCCTGACCAGACCACAATAAATCTGCTAAGGAGTCAAATTTTGGTAGACCTATTTCTATAAAGAAGCACTAGTCGATAGGGGAGACGACCCTACCATAGATAATGATCCTACAGTAGATCATCATTAATTAGAAGCACAAATATAAGTATAATAATAATCAATTATAATTTCAATATATTAACACCTATGTCGTGTCTTAACTATTAATTACATTGAATAATTATTTTACGTACATTATTATTCTAAATTAATGATTATATTATCTACTGTAGGATCATTATCTACTGTAGGGTGGTCTCCCCTACAGGTAAATTGAGAAATGAACTATTAAAATTGACTAAAATATTTGAATGGTCCTGAGAATCCAAGTCAAAAAAATAAGTTAATGCTGAAAATTAATTATGTGAATTTTAAAACATAAAAGCCATTCGCAGTTACTTATATCTACGTCAAAAGGAAGAAAATATAACATCACGATTATGGCCGTTTGGGCGCCTTCTGTAGATAGCAACTTTTTTCACTAGGACGACAATAATTTTCTACGTTTTTCTAGTGAAGCAGTCGATTATAAATACTTGCGAGCAAGATGTGAATCGGTGAATGTTAAAGGGGCAGTTGTCCATTTTTATCGATTTTCGTTTTTTTTGCATTTTCGGGTTCTATATGTGCAGCCGCATCGTTTTATGCTATAAGGACCGCTGTCTATCACATTTTAGAGGCGTAGAGGCGGTTGGAAAGTATGAGTTTCCGAGGTTAGCATGTTAATAGGGCAGTAGTCCAAGAAAAAAAATGAAGAAAACGCTCAGAGACACCATTCGTCTACCTACCGAGGCTTCTTACCACACGGGAAACGTCCCCATTAAACCCAAAAAACTCGAAGACCTGAAAAAAATGCTGGATTATGTTTCAGGGGAATCCAGAATACTCTTTGAGAAAATCGCCTTCCGATGACCCACTCGGGAAGGCCAACAAGATATAGACAGTGATTAAAGACTGCATTAATTCAGTTTCACTTGAAAAATGATTGTTTGTCATAACAGCCTTGGCTTTTCAACCATTTGTCGAAAAAACCAACGGAAAAGGATTTGATTTTGTTGTAGCATGTTAAAAGGGCAGTAGTCCACCACCTTTAAAAAATTCTGTAAAATAGGGAAATTGTTTTAAAATTCTCTTTCCTCTTCAAATATCTTTCTGACCAGTGGTTTCACAAATGCGTAAGGCCTAATTAAGCAATTTGCCAATATTTTTGGAACGGGACAGTTTTTTTCGTTTTTCCAAGCGTCAGCTTTCTTGCACTACTGCCCCTTTAACATTCACCGATTCATGTATACTGTGAAAACTAAAATTCGCATAAAAAAGTTGGCACTATAATTATAATCTATATTGTCATAATCTACAATCGCTGAGGTCCAAAGAATATATTTGGACATCATATGAATATACCAGGGATATAATAGAAGTTTCCATCTTGTTAATATCATGATTCCTCATTGTTCTGGACTACCTGTTTTTGTTTCAGGTAAATTTACATGATGTTTTGCATAAGCGGCTATTCCAGAACATTTCTATTCGGCACCTCCACACATATTCCAGCAAATAGGAATTTTCCACCTGAAATAATTATCAATACTTTTTATTATAAGGCAAACATTCATATCTCTTTAAAAAGTTGATACATATGAACGAACGGTATATGTTATATTTGGAATACGAATAAGTTTTCCAGGTTGGGGTATTTCACCTCGAATCATTTAAAAGTAAACAATTTCATTTCGAAAGTCATGAGTTTGACGTCAATAAACCAAAATTTGTAATTTTTTCAAAGTAAACGATTTGTAAAAGCGTCATTTCAAGTGATTCAGAAAATTATTTAGCAGAAAATTAAAAAATATCTGCCTGCACAACTAACCTCCTTTGCAGGTTCGCTCGAGACAATCGAATGTCGATCTACCTAAAGTCACGAATTTACCGCGTCTAAATACACAAACTGGTTTAACGTAAGAGTCCTGAAAACATAATTTTCCAGTTAACAATCTTGGGTAAAACCATTATTGTTTTACAGCATAAAAAAAGTTGCGTGAAATTTTGTTTATACTTACACGGCATAGAAGCTTACACTTAACCCAGTTCCAACCAGTCTTCAAAAAATAACATTTTAATTAGTACAAATAAATTTATCGAATTTTTCATAGTTTATAAATTTAAACTTGCACACACGTGTCATATTATTGAAATTTCTGTTAAATTACATAGATATACACTGAAAAAATTGAAAGGAAAATTTTTAGTGAAGGAGTATTTTTAATATGAGCAACACAGTTTTACGTATTTTCCTTATAAAGGAAGTACTGAGGGTCAATTATTATAAAGTAATTAAGTACTTCAATTATTAGAATCATTTGATCTAAGGAAAAAATATATGTAATTCTTTTATTGTTCGCTAGCAAAAGCTGTATACTATATACAAATTTTTCTATTATTCTTAAAGCATGAGGAATTTTTCTCTTAATTTACAAATATAAAAATACTCAAACAGAAAAACAGAGGAAAAGATATTAACCGATTTCTTTTCTTTCACTCTTTTCAAAATACCAAACCACAAACTTTTTTCCCTTAACTCTAGCGATTCGTTCAGTTTAAGTATTTTCACTCTACCCTAATTAATCACTTTTATAAGTTCAAGAAAAAAGTAGAATTGATAATATCCTGAATGATTACTGTTCTAAGTGAAGTAAAACTTACCGCATGGACAATTTTGGACGAGAATAGAGACACGCTGACTTTCAACATAAAAAATAAACACGTTCATTTACTTATTTGTTTATACTCAATTCAAGTTCATATAATTAGAATCAAGCTTCATTATGGCATTCTATAAACTATTTACAACTAAGCCTTAGAACGTATTTAAGATAAGGGTTTTAGTCCTCTGCATAGTATATAGAATGTTCGTAGGGGAAACTATGCAAAAGGAGGTCACTTTAAAAAGTGTGCCATTTGAATTTAATAGAATATGTGGAGAAATATTTCTTGAAGCTGTTAAATGCTATATTCGTCCCAACATGTAGCATTACTAAATACAATTTTGTTAAGATAATATGATTAACAATTGTGTAGTTTGATAGTTCTTTTTGGTAATTTGATACTGTGATTAAAATTTGGCGTGAGAAAAAAACTTCAAAATATTTCTTAAAAACATTCAAAACAGGTGGATAAATAATCGCTTCGATGAACTATTTTTGTTTGGAAATAACTGAATGAATACTGTTCTCAATTATTTTTTACAAAGTATATGAAAACTTTGGAAATGTTAATGACCAATACTTGCATAGTTTCTCCTTCTTAAGCCCTGTTCTCAATTAAATTCTGTGTCGTTTTAAACATTCCAGCAAGACATCTGCTTTGGATTAATTATATTAATTTTTAATAGTTTTTTATTATTGAATCTTTGGTATATGTTGTACGAATTAACCCGAACTTGACTTCTGATTGCATGAATTAGTCGATATTTACTTCAATTCTAAAATGCAGTTTTTTGATCGCAAGAGTGTATTTTTTGTACAACTGATTACTTACATATTATTAAAAAAGTAAATGCCACTTTTCCTGTCATCTCGGAAATTGAATCTTAAGGTAATCTTTTTCCAATCAACACTTTTTCTGTAAAAGAAGCTCGTAAAATTTTCTAAGAAGCTGTATACTTTCAGAATGATAATATTCGTTAGCATAAATTGCCTTATGTAATATTTGCGTGGACGTGTCAAAGAAGTCAAGGTGCGTGGCAAATAATAAAAAGAATTATTAGATCTCGCGATATTTAATTTATTGTCAGAAAAAAAAAAAAAATGTACACACATAGCACGAGATAACAGCTAAAACCTTTAATTTTATTGCGAATTAGTACGTACGTTGTTATTAAGGTAAGAAAATTCAGAAACAATATATTTATTTTTTTAATTATAGATAATAGGGATAAATGTAACGAGAACAAAGTTGTTTCGAATTTAAATTATTACAAAAAATAACCATACTTTTTTCGATATTCGCATTACATCGACTTTAATATGTAATTAGCACAAATCATAAGTTCCAATTTTTATGACTACTGTGTCAATTTCACTCAAGATTATATGTTTTCATAAAGTTTGATGAATTTGTGTTTTTAAATTAATTGTTCTCACATTTCAATGAAAATAAAGTCAATATCCATAATCTATATTGACAAAAATATATCAATAATTCAATGTTGGGTCAAATCAACCAGTTTTAGGGGAACATATTGATAGAAAATGTAGTTCGATATGAATTACAATATACAACAAAAAATTATAAAAAGTCTGGAGGGTGAACTTTTTGTGAAAATCCATTTTCTGAATTTTCGTAAAAACTGCCGCCATGTTAACACTTTTTAAAATATTTATATTTTCTCTTGATCATTTGATACACCCAAAAAACGATATTCTAATTTTAAGAATATTATCTCCCTTCGGTTAGAAGATACTCTCAAGGTAAGAATTTCGCTTACTCCATGAAAAATATAACTAAGCATATTGCACTCTTAATATTAGAATATCGTTGTTTTGGTGTATAGACGAAGAATTCCTCCGTTATGAAATAAAATAATTTGAAAGGGAATATGACATAGCAAGCCTTGTTTCTTATTGCATTCGAACATATCAACAGCTTCAATTTTACAGTAATCCCTGAAGAAAATTTAACTAAAGGAAAACCTGCTAATAGTGGTCTGAAAATTAATTTCTTCATCTTTCTTATTTTTTAACAAATGATTAAAAAAAAAAATATATATATATATAACATAGAAAATTTTACTTTCCGTGCGACGACAAACAAAAGTGTTTCGTAGCCTATTAAGTCGTTAATTGAATCGTTCTAATCTTCCCTTCCCCTCTAACTCCCCCTACCCCCTCTCGCATGTCTTCAAGGAAAGAGGTACGATGGACAAACAAATGGACGGAGACTTGAGCAAAAATATGAGAGTTTCTGCCCGGGGCTACTTAACCCTGAAAAGAAGAATATTATATAATAAATTTTATTCTATAATGTACGCATTGTCAAAGCTTCGATCTGAACCGTCCCCCAAAAAAATGGATCAAAAGAAAAGCGTCCGGTATAGGAGTCTTCTCTCTTCTTTATTTGCTTAGCCCATCCCAATTTCACCCTAAAATGATTGCGTGTATAATATTTAAAATTTCTATAGCCTGCAGATTCTCGCGTTCTGTGACTGAACGGTGAAAAGAAAATCATATTTGCGATTGTGTAGAATACTAGTTATCGGCAATCTTAGAGCAGAGACCCATGCTTTAGAAACATCTACAAGCTAGTGAATGACACTAACAGTTATAATATCAATATGCAAATCACTAAAACTTGCTTATAATTTTGTACGTTTTTCCAATAAGATGTGCAATTATTTAAATACTCACGAGCGAGATGCATATTGAGTTTGTATATCACAACAACATTGATTCACTTGCTGATATATTTACTTCGCACAGAATTGGTGAATATACTGGATTATTCTGTTCAATGAAGTTTCAAAGTGTTTCAATACGTAAATTAAACTATATTGCATGTACTTGTTATTAAAAAGCGTAAAATTGTCGTTAAGTGACATAATTCTCAGTTTGGGGGAGCACAAACTTTTTATCCCAGCGTCATTTCAACATTCGGCCCCACCGATGCAGGATTTTGCAATGAATATCCAGATTTGGCATGGTCCTTCATGTATGAATTTAACAGCTCAAATAGTTATTAATGTTTGTTATGATGTGGATATTTATAAGCTTTTTTAAAAGCTGCTGCATTTGAATTATAATCGAAATATATATGTTTTATTTGCAATGTAAATAAATTTTCCAAATTGAATTTTATCACATTCAATCGTGTATATTTACACAATTTTAATTTAAAAGCGTTTGAGGTTAACGAATTTCATAATTCAAAGGGCATTTCAGAATATTGAAAAAAGTAATCCTCAGATCGAATTTATTTCGAATCAGTCAGGTACTACACTTCAAGACCCAGAATCTCGCATTGAAGAAAAAAACGGATTAGCCCATACGAAATTGATAGGATGCTGACACTTAAAAAATAATGCGAAAAATAGAGAAGTGGCGGTTTTCCAGAAAATCTTCTTCTCATGTTTTTAAAATTCGATTATAAAAATACAGAAGATTTTTCGCGAAACCCCACCTTTTTTATTCTTAGCTTTTTTAAACAAATATTCTGTTAAGATAAGAAAGGCTTCCTATTAGTTTTATATGAGCTGAAACATTTTTCTGGCTGAGAGAATTTTCTTTCTGATAATATTTTTGTTTTTTTTTGTTTGATAAACGATGCAAGATTTGAGAAAAGAGCAAGAGGTGTCTCAAAATATCGACAATAGACGAAAACTGAATATTGAGCTGACAAATGATATTCTCTTTTGTAGTCCTGAACTGCAAAACAAATTTTTTATAAGCAAATAAATGCATTTATTGGAATCCTACTTCTTAGGATGAAGAAGATTAGGAGGAGTAATTTTTATTTAAAACAGACATATACTTTTTGTTGATCTAAGTGCAAAGATTCTTTGGCTGGATTTCCTTGATTCAAATATTATCATTATTTTACCATTAAGCCATTTCCCTTTCGGGGCAGGCGTGATTTACTCGGTGAGGAAAGGAGCAATGTGAGGTATGGTTATGTGTGGTTCCCCACTTTGGCCCATTAGTATCCAAGGTCTTTGTTTCATGCGTCATTCACTCTATTGTCACCCTGTTTACAAACTATTTGTCTTTTCTGTCCTGGCATACTACTCTAGCTTCCTACACGTCTATGCGTTTTTTCATGCAAGCTTTCGTGTTTCTATGGATTCTTATGTATCTTCGTATCAATGTCTCATTTACTGATTCTACCTATTCTTTCGGTGATCTACCTATGGGAATTCTGCCATTCACTTCACCTTTTTAGACTTGTTTGGTCAGTCGTTCATCTTTCATTCTTTCAACATTTTCGAACCATCTTGACTGATTTATTTCCCATGGGTCGACTATTCTCTCTTTTGCACCACATTCTTTGAGGATTATTTCGTTTCTCACTTTTTTCATCAGTGTTTTCCCGCAAATTGTGCACAGAGGTTTCATGCCAATCGCGCTAATTTTACTCTTGTCCTTTTCTTGACAGGACCATGTCTCACTGCCGTATAGTACAGGGTACCGTATAGTACCGTATAGTACCGTATAGTATATTAGGTATCGTCATTATAGCTTTCTTTATATGTTTTTATTTCTGAAAATGGACCCTGCCCTACAGACAACCTTCTTACCCTCATTTGAACGCCTATCTAACTCATCATCTATTTTTCCGTCGCTAATGAATAGGCTATCCAGATATACGTACTTGTCAACTTGTTCAAATATCCCATCATTAAGTACTATGTTGCACATTGTTTTCTCACTTTCTCCTTCAAACAACATGATTTTTGCTTTATTTATGTTAATTTTGAGGCCCATGTTTTTCATGCTTGTATTAAGTTCATTCAGCATTCTTTGCAAGTCCTCGATTGATTCTGCCATGAGAATCTTGTCATCTGCGAAAGCTAACCCACGTACCCTCACTGCCTTGAGATCTACACCTTCTATATCTTCATCTTCTAATGATTCTTCAAAAGAGTCTTTTAAAGCGTCTACTATCCCGTCTGTATCATATAGCATTTCACCTTTGCTGATTTTCATGCTGACAAACTCTGTACATTTACTTCCCATCATTTCTCCAAATAATAGTTTCATCGTTCCTTTAAAGTCGTTTTGACTTATTTTTCTCTTCTTCTGTTCTGATTTTATCTTTAATCTCCTCGACTAGTCGTTAAACTGTCCTCTTTTTTGTGTCTGTGATCATTTTCTAGTATATTTCTCTCCTCATCGCTAAGACCTGTGATGTTGAACGTTCTCTTGTACGCTTCTTTCTTTCCTTGTTGAGCTGCCTCAATCTCATAATTCCATCATGCATCACCAGGTTTTCTCCCTACAGCCGCCATATCCCATACTTCGGTCGCAGTTTCAACAATGATATCTCACAATGACATCCATTCGCATTCCCGGTTTCTGTAAATTTTCAATCTTGTTTTTCGTTGTTTTCGTTCTTTTTTTGTTCTCTTTCTTCTCCATTCCCGCCCTAAGTTCATCTTAAAGACTGGAAGGTAATGATCAGTATTGCATCTGGAACCCCTCATGACCGTTGTATATTTTATTAGTTTTCTTAGTCGTTCATCCGCAGTAACGGAGTCAATTATACTGCGGTTATTTTCTGTACGCCAGGTGTACGTGTGGATCCTTTGATGTCGAAACCAAGTATTTGTAATAAATAGGCCCTTTTCTAAGCATACGCTACCTAATTTTTCCCCGATATCATTTTTTCTTTTTGGATCCTCAAACTTACCAAGCACCCTTCCTGTATCTGTATCCTGACGTTGAACTCCGACAAATCCGTTCATATCTTCTAGCAGAATTATTCTTTCACCTACATCGCCAGTACTTATTGTACCATTCAAAGTGTCCCAGAAGGCGTCTTTGACTTCTCTCGGATCGCTATTAACTAGGGCGTAGCACGTTATGATAAATAATCCTCTGATTCCTACCTTCATTCTTTCCCACAACAATCCGGGAGATACAAAATCATGATCATTGAGATGCTGTCTTGCGTTTTCATTCATAATTAAACCGACCCCTTGACTACCATGTGATTCACTACCTACTCCTGACCATATTTGAAAACCGCCTCTTAACAACCCATTTTCTATGTTTCTACTTTTGCAACCCTTTTTCTTCGTCTCAGGTACACATGAAATATCTAGTTTCCTCACGTGCATAGTTTCCCAGTGTTCTCCCCTGATGCCAATACTGGCGCCTTTTGCTACTGCGCTTGCGTTCGGGCCGCGCACTGGTTGGCCGCAGTTGGCGCG
>CAKNXH010002002.1:0-13246 GCA_932178445.1 Andricus quercusramuli
ATGTATAAATAATAATTAAACAATTATTTAATTTTTTTTCTTTTCGTATCAAAATTACCTAAAATGATATAATTTTGAAAACTTATAATTTTTGTTGATTCATTTTTGAATACTAGATTTAAATTTATTTAGAAAAAAAATCTTCTCCTTTCGCTCCGCTGGGATTCGAACGCCAGATGAACTGATTGCCGGTCTGGTGCTCTACCCACAAAGCTACTAGAGAGAATAATGTTGAAGAGATTATCACATTTATATAATTTATGATAAAAATTAAAACTCAAAAAATAACTTCAAAATTATGAATTACCTCCCCCTTGAGAGTGGAGGGCAAAGGGGAGTGCCCCCCCCCCCCCCCCACGATACCACTCTCAGGATCCGCGCTTTAATGCACTAATACGAAATTAATTTATAGTTAGAAATCTCAAAATACATGCAACTCCAGATTTTTCACACTTCAAAGAGATTCCTCCCTTTTTTTTTCTTTTTTCGGAGGCTCCCTCTGGTTACATTTCGGGGATAAGGTTACGAGCGAACCACCGAGACGTTAAACCACGATCCCAGCAAACACGGAAATATTAATGGACGCAGCGTGCTCTGCAGAAACCGCAAGTGAAATGAATTCTCCACTCTTCGCATGAAACTGAGCAAGAATCTTGGCAATCTACCAAAAAAAATTGATGAAAAAAAATATTATTTAAGATTCTCTATGCTTAAGGGCAAAATGATTTTGTATACTAGAATTAATTTTATTCAGAAAAAAAAGATCTTCTCGTTTCGCTCCGCTGGGATTCGAACGCCAGGTCAACTGATTGCCGGACAGGTGCTCTACTAGAGGTGCTCTCCAGAACGTGTTTCAAAAAAAGGATTCTTCTTTTGATTCCTTTTGTAACTTAGTGGTTAGAGCACCTGGCCCGCAATCAGCTGCCCTGGCGTTCGAATCCCAGCGGAGCGAAAGAAGAACATCTTTTTTTTCTGAATAAACAGTTTCGAGGTACATAAATAAATATAAAACACTTTTGATATGATAGAGTTGAACAGAATGGAGAAAACTTTGATACGTGATGAGAATGTGTTCGTTAAAGCCCAAGGAGTTTTAACGAAAGAGAATTCACAATCACCAAATTCCAGTTGTCGATGCTTTTGAACTTGAATTTTAAAAGCTTTTTCTCTTTCCAGAAATAATCCTTTGTAATAAATTTTGACAAGTTTCATTCGATTTTTACACGCCACTAATTCCGCAATGCACCAGAGTCGTAAAGTGACCAATAGGCATTTCCTCTTGTCGTTTTGGCCCCTTGGCGCCATCCATTTGAGCATTGGCTGTCCACCCTCATAAAAGTCTGAAACGCCCTCAGATCCCTCTAGACTTTCTTTGTTACATGTCAATTTTCAAGAAATGAAAAAATCTGAAATCCAAACTCTGACGAATTGATTTTCACCAAATATTAAATTTTTTAGAATACAGTTGAATTTTCAACAAAAAAGTTCAATTTTCAATCCAAGAGGACGAATTTTCTGCCGAATAGACGAAAGTTTAACAAAAAAGTCGAATTTTCAACCAAAAAAGATTCATTTTTAAGAAAATACTTGAATTTTAAATAAAATAATCAAATTTCAAAAAAATAGTACAATTTTCAACCAAATACATTTTTTGTTAAAAATTATTCTTTTCAGGTTGAAAATTCAATTCTTCGACTAAAAGTTGAACTGCTTTCTCGAAAATTATTTTTTTTGTTTAAGATCAAAATTTGAGTGGAAAATTCCTTCATTTTGTAGAAAATTCAAAAAGTTTGTTCAAAATTTAACTGTTCGGATAAAAAATTAATTTTCGTGGTTGAGAATTTTTTAAACCATTTATTTTTTTATTAGAGATTTAACTGTTACATTTTTTGTTGGTAATTGATATTTTGTGGTCGGTGAAAATTTAATTTGAAAAAATTACTCAAGATGTGGGAAGGGGGGGGGGGGGGAACTCAAGGAACCTAAGAAAGTTTCTCAAAGAAAAATACCAAAAGTTAAGAAACAAGTGAATTATATTTGTAAAAATAAGAAAAATACAATGTTAAAAAATGTTTACCAAATCATCGCGTACTCATTTGGCTTACAACTTCCTCTAGCACAGACACACGAGAGTCAGCAATACATTGTGAGTAAAAACGCAGACAATGATAAAGAGACGAGCCAGAAGGTCTTCACAAAATGGGAAGATCCACTATTTCTGTAGAGATAATTACTCACGTCCGCATTTGAAATAGAGGATTTTATCCACTTTCTGTAAAAATATACGTCTGTGTACAATCCAGGTAATCCCGGGCTTGCACATCCTTTTCCTCCAGAAACAACACCAGTTAATTGACCATTGCACACAAGTCCACCACCAGAGTCACCCTGCGAATGAGAAAATATTTTTCAAAAATTAAGATAACATCTACAAAATGATCCTTCCATACTTTCCCCTAATTTCCTCCCCTTAATATCCCTTTCCCATCCCTTATTTCATCTCATTTCCCCTACTTCACGTCCCCTCTTTCCCTAATAACGACCCCTACTTTCCCTCCTCTCTCTTCCTCTTATTTCCCGTCGAATCAGTTTCCTTTCCTTCCTCTCAACTCATTTTTGACTTCCTCTTCTTCCTCTTCTCACTTACCCTACTTTCCCTTCTCTCTGTTCCCATTTCATCCCCTACTTTTACTTCCATCATTTCCTCTCACTTCCTCTTCACTGATTTTTCTCCTTTCCCTAGGTTCCCTTCCTTAATTTCCCATCACTTCCTCTACTTTCCCTTTCCTTTTGTTCCCATCACCTTCTCTACTCTCACTCCCCTGATTTTCTTACTTTCACTACCCTCTCCTATCCTCATCTCCTTTCTACTCAGTTCCTCTCACTTCCTCTACACTCATTTCCCTACTTCTCCTACATTCTTATACATAATTAATGATCACTTCCTCTAAATCCCCCCCCCCTAATTTCCCTATCACTTCGTATACTTTTCCTCCCCTTATTTCTTCTCACTTTCCCTACTTTACGTTCTGTCTGTTCATATCACATCCCCTACGTTCACTCCCATTATTTCCTCTCACTTCCCCTTTACTCCTTTTACTTCTTCCCCTACATTCTCTCACTTAACTTCTTCTCACCTTCCCTACTTCCCCTCCCCTTATTTCCCATCACCTCCTCTACTTTTCCTTCCTCATTTCCCTATCACTTCCTATACTTTCCCTTCCCTTCACTTCCCCTACTTCCGCACCCTGTGTTCCCATCACCTTCCTTACTTTCACTTCCCAAATTTCTCGTACTTTCACTGACCTTTTTCCCGCTTATCTCCTTTCCACTCAGTTCCCCTTACTTCATCTACACTCATTTTCCTACTTTTTCTACATTCTCATACCTATTTAACCATCTCTTCCTCTAAATTGCCCCTCCCTTCATTTCCTCATCACTTCGTTTACTTTCCCTCCCCTCATTTCTTCTCACTTTCCCTACTTTACCCTCCGTCTGTTCCTTTTACATCCCCTACGTTCACTCCCGTCATTTCCTCTCACTTCCTCTTCACTCGTTTTCCTTCTTCGCCTACATTCTCTCACTTAACTTCTTCTTACCTTCCCTACTTTCCCTCCCCTTATTTCTCTTCCCTCTCCCTACTTTTCCTTCCCTTTGTTCCCGTCACAACACCCACGTTCACTCCCGCATTTCCTCTCACTTCCTCTTCACTCGTTTCCTTGTTTTCCCTACATTTCCTCACTTTCCCTACTTTCCCTCCCAATATTTATCCACATCTTCCCTACTCTCGCTCCCTTCTGTTCCCCTAATTTCCTCTCGGATCATTTCTCTTTACTTCCTCTCAACTCATTTTTCAACTTCATCTTCATTCTGTCTTCTTATTTTCCCTCCTTTCCTTCAATTTCCCTCCTTTATTTCTTTAATTTTCCCTACATTCCCTCCTCTCATTCGTCCATCACTTCCTATACTTTCCCGTTAATCATTTCTTCTCACTCATCCGACATACCCTTCCCTTTGTTCCCATTTCTTTCCTTAATTTCGCTTTCGTCAATTCCTCTCACTCCTCTCCATTGATTTATCTTCTTTCCCTAAATTCGCTCCCATAATTTTCCATCACTTTTCCTAATTTCTCTACTTTCCCTCCCCTCTGTTCCCACCACATTTCCTACTTTTACTCCCCTAATTTCTCTTACTTTCACTATCTTCTTCTCATCTTATCTCGTTTCTACTCAGTTTCCCTTACTTCCTCGACACACATTTCTCTACTTCTCCTACATTCTCACCCCTAATTTCCTATCACTTCTTCTACTTTCCCTCCCCTCATTCCTCCATCACTTCCTACATTTTCCCTCCCCTTATTTCCCCATCACTTCCCATACTTTCCCTACCCTTATTCCTTCTCACTTTCCTTACTTCATCTCCCGTCTGTTCCCATCACATCCCCTACGTTCACTCCCATCATTTGGTCTCACTTCTTCTTCACTCGTTTTCCTACTTCCCCTACATTCCCTCGCCTAATTTTCACGCACTTTACCTACTTTTCCTGCCATTATTTCTCCCCACTTCCCCTATTTTTTAACTCCTTTGTTTCAGTCACTTTTCCCCCCTTTTACTACCCTTATTTCCTCTTAGTTCCTCTCCACTCATTTATCTACATCCTCTACGTTCCCTCTCTGTTTTCCCCTTACTTCCCCTACTCTCCCTACCCTTACTTCTCCTCACTCACCCTACTTTTCCTTTCCTTTGTTCCTGTCACAACATCTACGTTCACTCCCAGTATTTCCTCTCACTTCTTCTTCACTCGTTTCCCTGTTTCCCCTACATTTCCTTACTCAAGTTTCCCTCAATTTTCCTACTTTCCCTCTTTTCCAACATTCCCTCTTTTCCTACTTTCAGCCTCATTTCCTCTACTTTCTCTTCCCTTTGTTCCCTTTATTTTTAATTCGAATCAGTTCCCTTCACTTCCTCTCAACTCATTTTTCAACTTCCTCTTCATTCTCTCTTCTAATTTTCCCTCACTTTCTTTAATTTCCCCTCCCTTATTTCTTTTGATTCCCCTACTGCCCCTCTTCTAATTTGTCGATCACTTCACATACTTTCCGTTTTCTCATATCTTCTCTACTTTCCCTACTTTCCCTTCACTTTGTTGCCATTTTCCTCCTAATTTTACTTCCCTCAATCCCTCTAACTTCTCTCCACTGATTTCTCTTCTTCCCCTGCATTCCCTCCCTTCATTTTCCATCACTTCCCCTATTTTCCCTCCCCTCTGTTTTCATCTTCTTTCCTACTTTCACTCCCCTAATTTATCTTGCTTTCAATATTCTCTCCTCCCCTCATCTTCTTTCTACTCAGTTCCCTTTACTTCCTCTACACTCATTTACCTACCTCTCCGACATCCTTATGCCTGATTTACCATCACTTCACCTAAATTGCCCCACCCCCCTCATTTCCCAATTATTTCTCATACTTTCCCTACCCTTATTCCTTCTCACTTCCCTTTCTCCATCTCTTGTCTGGTCCCGTTACACCCCTACGTTCACTCCCATCATTTCCTCTCACTTCTTCTTCACTCGTTTTCCTACTTCCCCTACATTCCCTTACCTAATTTTTCCTCACTTTAACTACTTTTCTTCCCATTATTTCTCCTCACTTTCCGTACTTTTCATCTGCCTTGTTTCACTCACTTCTCCCACTTTGACTACTCTCATCTCCTCTCAGTTCCTCTCCTCTCATTTCTACTTGCCCTACATTCCCTCCCTAATTTCCCCTCACTTCCCCTACTTCCCCTCCCCTTATTTCTCTTCACTTCCCGTACTTTTCCTCTCCTCTGTTCCCACTACTTTCTCTACTTTCAATCCCCTCATTTCCCCTTACTTCTTCTAGACTTATTTCCCCTCACTTCCCCTCCGAGGAAAAAAGTACGATGAATTGACGGAAGGATGGAAACTTGACCGAAACTATTAGGAGGTGTCAAAATTGAAAAATGTCATACAAAGATTTTTTTAATTGAACAATTTAATTAAGAAGGAGTTAAAATTGTATATAATTTCTTATTTGAAGTGTTCTTAATTAAACAATTTCATTCTGAATTAAAGAAACTCGAAATTGAATGATTTTAGAAAAACGAAAATATTTCGAATTGAATAAAAAGAAATTAAGCTTGTATAATTTCAAAATAAAAGCGATTTAAAATGAAAAATTTTTATTATGAGCTCTTGAAAATAAAAAAATTTCATACCAAATTTTTTTAATTGGCCAATTTTATTGCAGTGTAGTTGAAATTATATAATTTCTAATTTAAAGCATTCTTAATTGAACAATTCAATTGATTTATATTTTTATTTTATTTGAATGATTTTCAATAATAAACTCTTAAAATTGAATTATTCTGAAAAAATTCAAAATAGAAAGTACTTTTGAATAAGGAAATAAAATTTTTAATGATTTCAGTAAGTTCGAATCATTTTAGAATTAACAATTTTTAAAATTTATGGAATAAAAATTCAAATTTTAGGATTCTATATATATTTTTATTCCAAAATTAACAATTTTCAACTTTTTTTATTCCATATCGTTTAATTTCTAACAATTCTTTTAAAATTATCATTCATTCTTGGAATTTTCCAGTCAAATATTTTTGAATTTTTAAAGATTCATTAATTTCAATCTTCAACTAAAAATTAAACTTTTATTTTATATATTTATTTTTATTATTTATATTTCATATTTTCTAAAAAAAAGACCTTCTCCTTTCGCTTTAATGGGAAAGCACCCGACCGGGAATCGGAAGCTCTGTGGTTCGATTCCCAGCGGATTGAACAGAGAAGATCTTTTTTTTCGAATAAAACTAAGTCGTTGAAAATAATACGTTTCTAAATTTTGTATCACGATTTATAAAATGCAACAATTTTAATCGAAAGCTTAAAATTATTATTAATAATAATTTACCTGACAAGAATCTTTATATCCTTCTTCATAACCTGCACAAAACATTCCATCAGGAACCAAGGATACTTGATGAAGGAGTTCTCTGCACTTTTTTGTAGATAGGAGGGGAAGGTCTATAAACATTAATTCGTTGCTAACGACAGGTTGTTTCTAAAAAATAAAAAAATTACTATAAAAGATAAATTTTCATCAAAAATGGATTTTAGTTAAGAATCCTTCATTATAGAATAATTTTTATAAATTTTCATTAAAACAATTACCTCATTTAGATATCCCCAACCTGAAACTTGACATAAAGTTTGGGCCACTGTTTTTTTTGTTGACATTTTTGCAATTTGGACAGCTTTATTAGGAAGGAACGGAAATTTGAGCTGAAAAAAGTTATAATTTTATATTATTAATTAATTTTTGGAAAAACGCAATGTAAAGTAGAGGCTTCACAAGCTTTCCCCTTTTTTGAGAATTTCCACTTTCTCCCCTCTTTTTGAAAAATTCCACCTCTTTCTGATTTTTTTGACTCAAATATGAACTGAAGTAGTAGAACTCAATACGAAAATTTAATTTTCTCTTCATTAAAAATTTATTATTTTTGATTGAAAAGCATAATATTATATTTTTGATTCAGAATTCAATTCATTTGGTTGAAAATGTAATTGCTATGTGAAAAATTCATTTTTTTTATTTGGAAATCCATCTTTTTAGTTAAAACTTCATTTTGTTTTTTAAAAATCCTTTTTTTTTGAAGATTTATCTTTTTAGTTGAAATGACATTTCTTTGGTTGAGAATTTGAATGTTTTGTCAAAAATTCGTTTTTCCCTAAATGAAAATGTAACTATTACAATTTTGGTTGAAAAAATTTATTTTTTAGTTGAAAATTCGACTTTTTTTCAAATTCATTTTTTGGTTAAAGATGCATAATTTTTGTTGTAACATTTTTTCTTGTGTTGAAAATTCAAATTCTTTGTTAAGCATTCACTTTTTTTGTTGAAGATTCATCATTTCAGCTAAAAATTCATTTCTGGGATTGAAAATTTAAATATTTTGTTGAGAATTCATTTTTATTCAACCGAGAATTCAACTGTTGGATTTGAATTGAAAAATTATCTTCTTTAGTGAAAAATTCAACTATTTAGTTAAAAATTCATTTTTTTCCTCGAAGATTCATCATTTTAGTTGAAAATTCATTTCTTTGGTTGAAAATTTAAACATTTTGTTGAAAATTCGTTTTCTTTTAATTGAAAATTTAACTATAACATTTTTGGTTGAAAATTTTTTGAAAGTTTTAAATTTAAATTTGAAATTTTTGAATGTTAATTTTCAACTAGAAAAACATTTTTTAGTTGAAAATTCAACTGTTTTGTTGAAAATTTCTTTTTTTGTATGAGGATTCACCATTTTTGTTAAAAAATAATTTCTTCTGTTGAAAATTAAAATTCTTTATTAGACATTCACTGTTTTTGTTAAAGATTTATCATTTCAGTTGAAAATTCATTTCTATGGTAGAAAAATTGAATATTTTGTTGAAAATTCCTTTTTTTTACTAAAAATTGAACGATTACATTTTTGGTTGCAAAATTATATTTTTTTGTTAAAAATCAAACGATTTAGCTGAAAATTCATTTTTTGTCTAAAGATTAATAATTTTTGTTAAAATTTACATCTTTTGTTTTAATTAAAATACTTTCTGGAAAATTCCTTTTTTTGTTGTTGAAGATTCATAATTTTAGTTGAAGATTCAACTATTTGGTTAAAAATTCATTCTTTGGTTAAAGATTCACAATTTTTGTTAAAAATTCACTTTTTTTGTTCAAAATTAAAATTCTTTGTTAAAAATTCATATTATTTCGTTAGAATCTCGTTTTTTTTGTCAAAAATTAACCTTTTTGGTTGTAAATTAAAATATTTTTCGGTTGAAAGTCCAATTGCTTATTTAAAAGTTAAAGTTCTTTGCAAAAAAAAATAATTTTTTGGTTGAAGAATGATCATTTTGCTTGAAAATTTAACTATTGTCTTGAAAATTTGTTTCTTTAACTGAAATTTTAACTATTACATTTGAGTTGGAAAATTATCTTTTTCAGTTGAAAATTCAACTATTTAGTTAAAAATTCATTTTTTTCCCTTGAAGATTCATCATTTTAGACGAAAATACATTGCTTTGTTTGAAAATTCGTTATTCTTCAACTGAAAATTTAAATATTACATTTCTGGTTGGGAAATTATATTTTTTAGTTGAAAATTCAACTATTTGTTGAAAATTTCTTTTTTTTCCAAGATTCATCATTCTTGTTAAAAACTCATTTCTTTGGTTAAAAAATGAAATTCTTTGCCGAACATTCATTTTTTTCGTTACAGATTTTTCATTTCAGTTGAAAATTCATTTCCACGGAAGGAAATTTAAATATTTTATTGAAAATTCGTTTTTTTTACTGACAATTTAACCATTACATTTTTTGTTGAAGAATTATATTTCTTGGTTGGAAATTCAGCAATTTTGTTGAAAAATTATTTTTTGATTGAAGATTCATTATTTTTGTTAAAAATTTATTTCTTGGTCTCAAAAAAATTTTGTTGGAAGTTTGTTTTTGTACCTGAATATTCAACTAATCCATTTTTTGGTTGAAAAATCTTAATTCTTGTTGAAAATTAATTTCTTTTGTTGAAAATTTAAATACTTTGTTGAAGATTCATTTTGTTTTTGTTGAAGATTCATAATTTTAGTTCAATATCCAACAATTTGGTTGTAAATCCTTTTCTTGGTTAAAGAATCAGAATTTTTGTGAAAAGTTCACTTCTTTCATTAAAAATTAGAGTAAATTGTCAAAAATTCATTTTTTCGTTGTTGAAGATCATCCATGTTACTTCAAAATTCAACTATTTGGTCGAAAATGTATTTGTTGTTCAAGGATTCATAATTCTCTTTAAGAAATAATTTCTTTGGTTGTAAATTGAAATATTGTATTAAGCCATTATTTTTTCTGTGAAAATTTCATCAATTTATTTGAAAATTCATTTATGTGGTTGAAAATTCAAATATTATGTTGAAAATTCGTTTCTCAACTGAGAATTAAACTATTACATTTGGGTTAACAAATGATCTTTTTAGTTGAAAATTAAAACTATTTAGTTGAAAATTCATTTTTTCCCTGAAGATTCATTTTTTTGGATGAAAATTTAAACCTTTTGTTGAATTTTTTTTTCAACTGAAAATTTAACGATTACATTTTTGGTTGAAAAATTATATTTTTTAGTTGAAAATTCAACTATTTGGCTAACAATTCATTTTTTGATAGAAGATTCATAATTTTTGTTGAAAATTAACTTTTTTCGTTAAAAATTGAAATTATCTGTTGAAAATTCATTTTTCTGTCATTGAGAAATTCATATCATTTCCTAGACATCTCGTTTTTTTTGGTCAAAAAATAATCTTCTTGGTTGAAAATTAAAATATTTTTTGGTTGAAGAATTACCATTAATTTTTCTTGAAAATTGTACTATTATTTTTTTCCTTGAAGATTCATCATTTTAGTTGAAAATATATTGCTTCGATTGATAATTCGTTTTTCATTAACTGAAAATTGAAGTATTACATTTTTGTTATAAAAATTATATTTTTTAGTTGAAAATTCAACTATTTTGTTGAAAAATCCTTTTTTTCAAAGATTCGTCATTTTTGTTAAAAATTCATTTTTTTCGTTGTAAATTAAAATTCTGCTTTAAAAAGATCACTTTTTCGTTAAAGATTTTTAATTTTAGTTGAAAATTCATTTCTACGTTAAAAAATTTAAATATATTTTTGATTTTTGCTTGAAAAATTATATTTTTCAGTTGAAAATTCAACTATTTATTTGAGAAAATTTTTTTTTGTTAAAGATTCATCCTTTTTGTTAAATATTTATTTCTTTGATATAAAATTCATCTACTTGGTTGAAAATTGAAATACTTTGTAAAAATTCATTTTTTGTTGACAAATTTTCCTTTTTAATTACAATTTCAACTATTTGGCTGAAAATTCACTTTTTTGTTAAAGATTCGTAACTTTTGTTGAAAATTCACTCCTTTTGTTGTAAATTCACTTCTTTTGTTAAAAATTCACTTCTTTTGTTGAGAATTAATATACTTTGTTGAAAATTCTTTTTTTGGTTAATAATTCACAATTTTGGTTGAAAATTTACTTTTTTCGTGGAAAATTGAAATTATCTGTTAAAAATTCATTTTGCTGTCATTGAGAAATTTATATTATTTCGTTGACATCTCCTTTTTTTTTGTCAACAAATAATCTTCTTGGTTGAAAATTAAAATATTTTTTGGTTGAAGAATTACCAATTTTCTGGAAAATTTTACTATTATGTTGAAGATTCGTTTTTTTGACTGAAAATTCAACTATTACATTTGGGTTGAAAAATAATCTTTTTTAGTTGAAAATTCAAATATTTAGTTGAAAATTTATTTTTTCCTTGAAGATTCATAACTTTAGTTGAAAATACATTGCTTCGGTTGAAAATTCGTTTTTATTTAACTGAAAATTCAAGTATTACATTTTTGTTTCAAAAATGATATTTTTTAGTTGAAAATTCATTTCTATGTTAAAAAATTTGAATACATTTTTGAAAATTTGTTTTTTTCTACCGAAAATTCAACTGTTACATTTTTGCTCGAAAAAAGATATTTTTCAGGTGAAAATTCAACTATGTTGTTGAAAATTCTTTTTTTTTTGGTTAAAGATTCATCCTCTTTGTTAGAAATTTATTTATTTCGTTTGAAATTCATCTACTTGGTTGAAAATTGAAATACTTTGTAAAAATTGATTTTTTGTTGCCAAATTTTCCTTTTTAATTAAAAATTCAAATATTCGGCTGAAAATTCATTATTGCTGTTGTTAAAGATTCATAAGTTCTGTTAAAAATTCACTTTGTTGAAAATTGAAATACTTTGTCAAACATTTTTTTTTGTTATTGAAAATTCATATTATTTCGTTGAAAGCTCGTTTTTTTTTTGTCAAAAATTAATGGTCTTGCTTGAAAATTAAAATATTTTTTGGTTGAAAATTCAATTGCCTATTTGAAAGATAAGCTTTTTTGTGAAAAAAAAAATAATTTTTTGGTTGGATAATAATCATTTTGCTCAAAAATGTAACTATTTTGTTAAAAATTAATTTTTTTGTTTGAAAATTATTGTTATTAGCTGACAATTTTAATATTTTATTTTTGGTTGAAAATTGATCTTTTCCATTTGAATATTTTTGTATTTTGAGAAAAATGAGTTTTTCTTGTTGTAAATAATTATAGTATCCTATTACCGCTCTTTTGAAGCATCTTGAGCTGCGAAATCAAGAATTAGATTGAAAATTTAATGAAAAAATAAAACTTGAAAAATCAAGAAAGAGTAATTCACTCATAAAGTCTAATTGATAATGCACATCAGTGATTAAATAACGGCCTCTTATCTGTGTGTGACTGTCACTACATACTTCCAAAAGTGCGATGTCATTTTCCAAGGTGTAATCATCAAAACCTTCATGTATAATAATTTTTTGAACATCCCTCTCTTCATGTGTTCTGGATGAACCTTGTAGAAGTAAATTGCCAGCTACAACTCTTATTGTCCATGGTTTTATTACATCCCCCCTTCTGTAAAGATAAATGTTTATTTATAAAGTCACAAAACAAATCTCCTTTCAATAAAAATTAATACCAACAACTATAATTAATAACTAATTCATTAACTATTTAATTAATTGATTGATTATTTAATTAATTAATTCAATCAACATCGTGATCACTGCCATTTTACAGGAAAATATCGGGGTCCTGCTCATGATAGCTGTAACTTAAATTACGAATCCTCACATATAATTATAAAAATTCAATTGATTAATAATTGATTATTTTTCTCGGCATGAGAACAAAAATTATATTATTATATCCTAATTTACAGTATTCCCCAAATTGGACAAAAAATTAAATTACATAATCTTATCACGTTTCATTTAAATTTATATGCTACATGCTCAACTGATTACTTATTCAGATTTCATTCAAGATTTAAATCTTATAAACTCTTTTTGTGGGGATTAATTTTTCAATTTATTTCAATATTTTTTTAGTGTAATAATAACCCCTTACAGATACATGCAATGAGCTGCAGTCAGAATCCATTTCAGATGGATGATGTTTCCTCCACAAAAATGTGTTCCACTCCAGCTTCTTCTCAAGGAAACCTGATTAATTATAAATCATTAATTTGAGAAATAACATCTACATCTACATCTACATCTACATCTACATCTACATCTACATC
>CAKNXH010002002.1:13256-45518 GCA_932178445.1 Andricus quercusramuli
ATCTACATCTACATCTACATCTACATCTACATCTACATCTACATCTATATCTACATCTACATCTATATCTATTTAATAACTTGTTTTTAATTACCTGTTGAGGAAACTGACCCAAAAATGCTTCCGTCCCGTTTACTATTCGACCACCTATATTCGATCGTATCTCCAATTTCTTTTCTACTTCAGTTATATTTTTAGTAACATTGACAGTTCCTGTAATAACGAGAATTTCTCATCAGATAAATTCGTATAAATTTTGCAAAGAAATTGTTTTTTAAGAGTTTTGATAAGTAGGGTGTGGTAGGTAGGAGCGTTCCTGGACAGAAAATTTAACTGAATCCGGGAATCTTAATTCGCTATCAATATTTGCTTTCCCCAAAATTGAAGTTTTTACCCCAAAATGATAAAATTTAGATTTTTTTAATGTTAATCGCGATGGTGTCATATTACATCAATTTCACATGGATCTCTTTGATGTGCGACAAATTTGGATGGAAAATATTTTTTTTAGCAGAAATGTTGCATCTTTCCTTGACAAAAAATGCAACTGTTTTCTTCAAAATTCAATTATTTCCTAGAAGATGCACTTTTTGTTTGAAGTTTTTTTTATAGAAAAGTGTATTGAAATCCTTTTGGATGAAAATTCAAACCTTTTTTTTGAAAATTTTTTTTTTTGATTCAAAAATTCACCTATTTCAGTAGAATTTTCTCTTTAAGAAGTCACTCTTCTTGATTGAAAATTTTACTATTTAACATAAAATTAAATTTTAATTCACAATTCTTATACTGATGTTGAAAAGTGAACTGGTTGGTTGAAAATTCAATTCTTTTTTGAAAATTTGTCTTTCTGGTTTCGAAATTCACTTGCTGTAGCACAAATTGGTTAAAATTCAACAATTTTTTTTAAAAGTCATACCTTTTGGTTGAAAATTCTATTGTTTTGTAAACAAAATTTAATTATTTTGTATAAAATTTCTTTTTAGTTAAATTTAATATTTTGGTGTTGAAAAGAGAACTGAAATCTTTTCTGGATAAAAATTTCACTTTTTTTTTGAAATTTTTTTTTAATAAAAAATTAATCTGTTTGAGGGAAATTTAATCTTTCTTGGATAAAATTGCAACTCTTTGGTTTAAAATTCAACAATTTTGTTGAAAATTATAGTTTTTGATTGAAAATTCTACTGTTTTGTTGAAAATTTAATTATTCTGTAGAAAATTTACTTTCTGGTTGAATTCATTATTTTGGTGTTAAAAAGAGAACTGAAATCTTTTCTGGATGAAAATTCAACTATTTTTTGAATTTTTTTTTTTCAATCAAAAATTCATTTTTTTAAAGAGAAATTTCATCTTTCTTGAATAAAATTGCAACTGTTAGATTTAAAATTCAACAATTTTGTTGCAAATCATACTTTTTGATTGAAAATTCTACTGTTTTGTTGAAAATTTAATTATTTTGTGGAAAATGTACTTTCTGGTAAAATTTATTATTTTGGTGTTCAAAAGAGAACTGAAATCTTTTCTGGATGAAAATTCAAATTTTATTTTTATTTTTTCTTTATTTTCTTATTAAAAATTCATCTCTTTTAGGAGAAATTTCATCTTTCTTGAATGAAAATTTAACTTTTTGGTAGAGAATTCAACTATTTCGTTAAAAATGCATCCCTTTTGGTTGAAAAAATTCATCTTTTTAGATGAAAAATTCAATTTTGTTCGTAGAAATTTATTTTTGTTGGAAAATTCGTATTTTGATCTTGGAGAGTCAACTGAATTATTTTCTGGATGAGAGTTCAACTATTTTTTTTTATTTTTTTTTTTTTTTTAATGAAAATTCATCTATTTTAAGAGAAATTTTATGTTTTTTAGATAAAAGTGCAAATATTGAGTGTAAAATTCAACAATTTTCTTGAAAAGTCATATTTTTGGGTAAAAATTTGTCTTTTTGGACTGAAAATTAAATTTTTTTCTTAGTAGTTTATATTTTGGTGAAAATTCATATTTTGCTCGGGAAGAGTCAAATAAAATCTTTTCTAACAAAAAATTCAACGTTTTTTTAAATTTATTTTTTTGATTTATAATTTCATCCGCTTTCTTGGAAATTTATTTTTTTTCATGGAAATACAACTTTATGGTCGAAAATTATTCCTCTTCGCCTGAGAATTCAACTATTTCATTTGAAAGATTTGGCTGAATCACTTTGTCAAGAAATAATTTTTTTTTTTTGAAGAGTTATATTTTCAGTTGAAAATTCATCTCTTTGGTTGAAACTTCAACTATTCTGTTGGAAATTAACCGTTTTGAATTTTTAGTTCAATATTCTCCTTCTTTGGTTAAAAAGAAATAATTTTCCTGGTTTAAAATTCCATTCTTGTTGGGTCACATTTTTTGAAATACTTTTCTTCATAACTAATTTTTCAATTTCAGTTAATTTCAATTTTTTTTTTTGCACATTCATTGTAAATTATATATATTTTTATTTATTAGCAGGCAACGATGAGATAACACCTTCAAAACTTGTTACTAATTCATTTATGAATAAATGAGAGTTGTTACTAGAGAAATTGAAACACTATGGTAATTATATGTGAGGTTTTGTAATTTACGTTACAACCAACATGAGCAGGTCCCCGATATTTGCCTGTGAAATGGCAGTGATCACAATATTTGATGTTATCTTCATCAAAATATTTGTCACGAACATCACACACTTTTTCGTTTTGAAAATCTTGTTCTTGCTTTGATGTTGAAGGTTTCATAAACACAGGATGATGCATATCCACTATTCATACGGAAATTTGTATCCAGAAATGCCCCTATCTAATTATTGATTATCTAAAATTCTTGAATGAGAGTAACTCAGTATCAGAATGCAATATGCTGTACTGTTCTTATCGATTTATTATCTTCACAATTGCAATCTAGCCATTTCCGTGAATGATAACACAACTCATTGTCCGAAGCGTCCTCACCATTTTATGTCTTCCGCATAAAATAGAAATTTCATTGAAGTTTATAGTTTTTCAATTCAGAATATTTAAGAGTTACCATTGGTGAAAGCTTACACTTTCCTTAATCCGCGTTTCAAATCCATGTCCGATTTATTGGTATATATCAAATAATCAAAACAATAATGTGTCAAACTCCTTACATGTGGAGAAATAAAAAACCGCGAATGGGAAGTTACGTCTTCACATTTCATAAATTTTCATTAGAGTATGCTATAAAGGTGTCGTACGACTTTAAACCTGTCCAATATAATATCTCGGAACTTCGCCTTTGAACAGAAATTCTGACATGCATGTACTTGATTTTGTGAAATCGAGAGATTTCAATCTTTCAAAAAAACTTCGATCCTTCAATAAAAAAAGCGGCAAAAGGAGGTTAAGCAGAGAAATATTTCCCGAAAGGGAAGAATGAAGACAAATGATTTATTTGGACTTCTGATGATAGTAGATTCGAAAAATATAATCCAATTCTTGAGTTCTTTGAAGAAATGAAAAGAAAACTTGAATTGTCTTATCCGTTGATAAATATGCATTCCTTAACGACACCATAAACCATAATATGAAACAACGTTAACACCTTAAGGTTGATAAAAATCAAACCTCGAGCACTTTCAAGGTGGATGAAAGACTTTGAAATAAATAAGGAAAGTGTGAGTTTATGCTTCTTGATAATTATCTGAATTTATCTATACATGTAAGAATGAGTTATGAACTTTTGTTCCTTATGCAAGACAACGTCGATAAAGTGTTTCACTCGTTGCAGTAGCACACCTCGTCGGTGGTAATAAAATATGATTGAATTGTAGTCTGCTTCTGCAATATGTCTGAACGCAATCGATAAGATCTTGCTTCGAAAACTTTGACGTCTTATCAGAAGTGAGCAAAGTGAGAACCAGCTTTTTACTATTTTTCATCGTGGAGAACCGGAAAGTAATACTAAATGCACCAGTTTTTTGCAACGGAAGAATCATTGGGGAGATTATTTTCTTGAGATAACTGGTAGTTTATTTTTGAATTATAATGGCCATGGATACACCTTCAGATCAAAGTGATCCAGTTATGTAGATTCAAAAATCATTTATACAGAACAAAAATTCTTCACCAAGAAAGGGTCGAAAAATTTGTTCGAATTTTTTCTTTGAGATTGAAGAGCTGTTCACCAAAAAATATTGTCAGATTTGTTATAAACTATTTTTTGATAAATAGGCAAATGTTGTTGACCAATACAATATCAACAAGTTTGTGACAAATTACTTTTTGATAAATAGACAAATGTTGTTGATTAAAAAAAAATTTTGTGACAATTTACTTTACAGTGGGAGGAAGCACCTCTGCGATCGGTCACCAAGAAATGATGCATGTGCCCCACTACTTTTTGCTAATTTTTGAAGGACTACACATTTTTTCGAATAAAAGATGCCACCATTTGTGTTAAATTTTATAGAAACCCCGCTTTTGTCAAATGTCCACGTTTTGAGACCTTCTGAACCCGAAAAACAAGTTTTCGCGAATGTATGTTTGTCTATGAATGTCTGTTTGTCTGTCTATATGTATGTCTGTCTGTGAGCACGATAACTTTCGAAAGAATTGACAGATTGGATTGGGCTTTGGCATGCTCTTCAAGTGTCCTCAAATGAAGGTCAAGGTCATTATTCAGCCATTTTGGATGAAAATTCAAAAAGTGAGCGCATTTTCAAAATTTTTCAGACCACTTTTTTTAAGGTATGAAAATTCTATGTATGCGTAATTTTTGTTTTAATCGTGAAAAAGAACGTTAACAATAGAAAAATTAAATTTTGGGAAAACAAACGCAAGGAGTGAAAGAAAATGAATCAACAAAAAGTGTGCGTTCAAAAAAATCTACAAGTTTATAAACAATTACTTCCTGATGGGACGCGTGTTTTTTTTTTTTTTTTTTTTTTTTTTTTTTTTTTTTTTTGAGGATTCAACTATTTTGTTGGAAATTCGTCTTTTTTGGTTGAAACTTCAACTGCTTAGCAGAAAGTAAAACTACTTTGTTAGGAATTAATATTTATAGTTGACGATTCATCATTTTAGTTAAAAATCCTCTTTTTTTAAATTTATCTATTTTTTTTTTTTTTTTTTTTTGAGGATTCAACTATTTCGTTGAAAATTCGTCTTTATTGGTTGAAACTTCAACTGCTTAGCAGAAATTAAAACTACTTTGTTAGGAATTAATATTTATGGTTGACGATTCATCATTTTAGTTGAAAATCCTCTTTTTTTAAATTTATCTATTTTTTTTTTTTTTGTGAAAATTAATTTTTCAACTGTAAATTTAATTATTCCATGTTTTGTTGAATATTTATCTTCTTCAGTTTAAAATTCATTTATTTGGTTGAAAATTCCTCTGTTTTGTTCAAAATTGAACTTTTTTGTATAAAATTAATATTGTTCGTTGTCAAAACAATTTTTTGGTTGAAAATGTAACTATTCCACTGAAAATTCCTAAACATTTTTGAATATTTCTTCGAACATTTTGAAAATTTTATTAGAAATTTATATTTTTTTGGTAGAAAAATAACCTTCTTTGTTGAAAATGTATCCTTTTGTGGGCAGATTTTTTTTTAGATTTAGTAGTTACATTTTAGGTTAAAAGACATATTTTGAACAAACCAGTTAAATTTTCAAAAAAAAATTAATTCTCAACAAAAAATTTGAATTTTCACCTAAGGAGATTAACTTCCTACCGAAAAAATCGAATTCGCAACAAAATATATGAATTTTTATCTAAATAGTTCAATTTTAAACTAAAAAGGATACATTTTTAACTAAAAAAGATTACTTTTTAACCAAAAATTCTTTGAGTCATTTTGAAAATGATCGAAAATCAGGATCGATTATCAACCAAAAATGGGTTAGTTAAATGTTTAGTTAAAAAATCAATTTTTATCAAGTCAGTTAAATTTTGAACCAAAGAACCTAATTTTCCACTGAAGTTTTGAATCTTCAACCAGGAAAATGTATTTTTAATAAAGTAATTCAACTACCAACTGAGTACTTTAATTTTAAACAAAAAAAGATGAATTCTAAACAAAAAATGTAATATTTGATATTTCAGCCAAAAATTATTTTAATGAGAAATAGAAAATAGATGAATTGAACCCAAAAAATAATAAAGGATTTGTAGTATTTTCAGTTAAGAAGATTAATTTTCAACAAGAACAAAAAAATAAATTTTGAACAAAATAGCTCAATTTTGAACCAAAAAGATTAGGTGTCAATTAAGAAGATTAATTTTGTACTAAAAAAGATGTATTTGAAAAAAATTTCAAATTTCGAATATCTAAATAAATTTGCCAGTAAAATGATGAATCTTCGACTAGAATAGTTAAATTGAAAAAAAATATTTTCTTCATAATAGTTTAATTTTTAACCAAAGGAAAAAAAAATTTATTTTTTAGCAAGGAATAGTTAATAGCTAGGACATAAGTTGTAATATATTAAAATTATAATTTATTATTTTACTTATATATGTGCTGATAATTAATAATTATCTACTGCGGGGTGGTCTTCCCTAGGTAAGATTTTAAGAAAAAAAGATAAATTTTTCAACTAAATTAATTAATTTGTGAGTAAAATTAAATTGTCAACCAAAACGATGAATTTTTAAGATAGTAATTAAATTTTCAACTGATTAATAAAATGTTTTATGGAGAAAAATGAATTCAAAATACAAATATAGAAGTAGACCTCTGAACGAGAGATAGTTACGTTGCAACCTAAGTCGTTGAATTTACAACCAAAGAGATAAATTTGCAACTAAAATTATAAAAATTATGAAAAATGACTCATGCAAATTGAAAACGCTTTGAAAAAAATTATTTAAAAAAAACGCTTTGTTCAGGGGAATTGTATGTGAGATTTTGTAATTTGCGTTACAGCTATTATGAGCAGGACCTCGATATTTGCCTGTGAAATGGCAGTGGTCATTTGATGTTATCTTTGTCTGAAGAACATGAATTTTCCAATTAAATAAACGCTTTACTTATCAATTTGATCCAATTTCGGGATCAAATTATTCCACTGGAATTTACTGTGATAAAAAATAAATTTTAGGGTCCATTTTGAAATCTTAGAAATAAATCCATCACAGAAATGCACTTTTAACCCTCTCATTGTTCTCAAATTAAATCCATGCCAATTTTTTTTTTAATGTTCACTTTTTACTTCACCATAAATCAATTTTCACTGAACGCTGAAGAACTTTGAAGAACTTTAAGGAGCTTTGAGGAACTCTGATGCACTTTAAGGAACTCTGAGGAACTTTGAGGAACTTTGAGGAACTTTGAGGAACTTTGAGAAACTTTGAGGAACCTTGAGGAACTTTGAGGGACTTTGAGGAACTTTAAAGAACTTTGAGGAACTTTGAGGAACTTTGGGGAACTTTAAGGAACTTTGAGGAACTCTGATGCACTTTGAGGAACTTTGAGGAACCTTGAGGAACTTTGAGGATCTTTGAGGAACTTTAAGGAACTCTGAGGAACTTTGAGGGACTTTTAGGAACTTTGAGGAACTTTGAGGAACTTTGAGGAACTTTGAGCAACTTTGAGGAACTTTGAGGAACTTTGAGGAACTCACCTTCAACAAAACAGCACAATAATAAATATGAGAAATAAATTAAAAGCAATCGAGACATAGTTCTCTCTATCACGATCATCGCACCCACCACTCATGAGTCTTCAATTGTCCAACCGTTATATATAAATCTCCAACAGAATGCTTCCTTATCAGAGTGACTTTATTCCTGATTAAAGGTTTATCGCATGTCGTTATCAATTATCTCGCATTAATTGGAATAGGGATTCTAGGTTAACATTGATGAATCGGAATATTTTAGAAAAAATTACATAAATATTACACATTAAACTCTCTATCCGGAAGAGAATAATAGAAATAACAGAAATTTTCAACGTCAGACTAGATGAAACTATAAATTTAAAAAAAAATTCATTAATTTTTTTTTCTGAAAAAAAGATCTTCTCCTTTCGCTCCGCTGGGAATCGAACCACAGAACTTTCGATTGCCGGTCAGGTGCTTTTCTCACTAGCTACCAGACAGATCGAGAGAAGAAACTTCATTTCAGAAAATATACGCATTATCATGATGAGCTATGAATTAAAAATTATTTTAATTAATTTTTTTTAAAAAAAAGGTCTTTTCCTTCCACTTTGCTGGGATTCGAACCACTAAACTGAAATTTTCAACGACAGCTTTGAATTTTCTAACCAAGAAATTAAATTTTCAAACAAAAAGATAAATTTTTAACTCAAATTATGAATTTTCAACTAAAGAGAAACATTTCCAGCTGAAATGATGAATCTTCAATTAAAAAATTATTTTGTAAGAAAATATCGACAACAGAGTCAATTTTGAACCAAATAGTTCAATTTTCAAACAAAAAGATGAATTTTCAACCAAAATGTAAAAGTTGATTTTTTAGTTAAGCAAGTTAATTTATATAAAAAGAATTAATTTTCAACAAAATTGATAAATTTTTGATCAAAGGCGTGAATTCTGAATCAAAAGGATACATTTTTTTCTAAAATTATGAATTTTTAACAAACAGAAAAAAATTCTACAAAATAGCAACAACAGAGTCAACTTTTAACCAAATAGTTATATTTTTAACCAAAAAGATTATTTTTTAACGAAAGAGGGTTATTTTTATACCAGGAAGATTTTTCAGTAAAAAACAAATTTTCTACAAAACAGTTCAATTTTCAAAAGGAAAAATAAAATTTTAAATAAACAAGTTAATTTGCAACAAATCATTAAAATTTTTACACTGTTCAGATAAATTTTAACTAAAAATAAAGTAGTAGACTTTCCAATAAAAAATAAATAAGTTGCAACCGAAAATCGAATATTTAAGATTTAAGTTAAAAAACTTAATTTTCAAACAGACAAAAAACGAATTTTAAGTAGTCGAATCTTCAACCAAAACAGACTAATTTTCAACCAAACAGTTGTATTTTCAACAAATAAAAAAATTTGTTAACAAATGAGCGTAATTTTTATACCAGAAAGATTTTTCATTTAAAAAAAAAACGAATTTTCTACGAAGCAATTAAATTTTCAAAAGGAAAAATGAAAATTTCAAACGAAAAAGTTCGTTTTAAACCAAATGGTCGGATTTTTAAACAAAAAAATACGAATTTTCAACCAAAATATAATTTCTACACTAAAGAAATAATTTTCAACAAAATTGATCAATTTTCAAACCAGAAAGTTTTTTCAGTAAAAAAAAAAATTAATAAAATTGCTGAATCTTTAAGGCAAAACGACGTGTTTTCTACAAAGAAGTTAATTTTTCAGAGGGAAAAATAAAAATTTCGAATAAAAAAGTTGATTTTAAAGAATAGTTGAATTTTCTATAAAATAATTAATTTTTCAACCTATTATTAAAATTCCTAAACAGAACAGATAAAAAAAAAGTAGTTGACTCCTCAATAAAATATAAATAATTTTCAACCAAACTATTCTTAACCAAAAATGTAATCAATGAATTTTCATTGAAAATAATAAAATTTCAATGAAAAAGAATTTTCAAAAAAACAGTCTGATTTCGTACCAACCAGTTGAATTTTCTACCAAATTGTTGAATTTTCGAGCCAGAATACGAATTTTCTGAAAAATAGTTGAATTTTCAAGTGAATAGTTAAATTTTCATTGAAAAAAATTCATTTTCAAGAATAAAAAAAAAATAATCTTCCACAAAAAGTTTCATTTTCATACCAAATGATCGAATTTTCTACCAATTTTTTGAAATTTCGAGCCAAGAATTCGAATTTTCTGAAAAATAGTTGAATTTTCAAGTGAATAGCTACATTTTCAATTTAATAAATTGATTTTAAACCAGCAAAAAAACTAATTTTCTGCAAAACTGTTTAATTTTGTACCAAAAAGTTGAATTTTAAATTTAATAGTTAAATTTTTAATTTAAAAAATTAATTTCAAACAAAAAAAACTAATTTTCTACAAAACAGTTTAACTTTGTACCAAATAGTTGAATTTTCCAGCCAAAGAGTCAAATTTTCTATAAAACGTTCGAATTTTCAAAAAGTAGGTAAATTTTCATTTAAAAAAATAAACAACAAAATTGTTTAATTCTCAACAAAATGATTCAAATTTGAACCAAGTAATACAGTTTTTAACCAAAAACTCAACAGTAGACTTTTCAACAGAAAATAATGAACCTCTAACAAAAATAGATGAATTTTCAACTAAAATAATGAATCTTCGTCTAGAATAGTTGGATTTGAAGTTAACAAATTAATTTTCAACAAAATAGTTCAATTTTTGACTAAAGTGATTAATTTCAGCAGACCGGCAATCTGAACGTCCTGGGTTCGGATCCCAGCGGAGTTTAAGAGCAATTTTTCCATAATTTAGAAATAAAAATCAATATTAAAAAAAAAATTGATTTTGGACGAGTGAACAAGAAACAATTAAAATCAAACTACTCAATACATTTTATCTGCTCAAAAAACATGACACCAAAAAATAAATTAAACTTTTGAAAAACGTATCTTACAAATATAAGAAATTACTTCGAGATTCAACTTGTAGGGGTTGTGAGGAAATTAATCTTGTCTTTCCTTCGTTTGGTGGGTTAGAGGATAGGACCGGCAATATGAAAGACCTGGGTTCGAATCCCAGCGAATAGAGCAATTTTTTCCCAAAAGAAAAAAATTATTAAACCTAATTACATAGTTTTACATATATTTTTTGAAAATATTTTTGTTCTCAGTTTGATTTGAGGAACTTCCGCTCAATTGGATCAAGTCTATTTGTTACTCTGAATCACACCCATTACGATAGTGGAAATCTCAAATCAAATTGAAATCAGATAAGTGACGTCAGTGAAAATGCGAGTCTATCGAAGTAAACAACTTTGATATCGAAATTGTAATTACGTTTCCACCGGAAATTGAGACAAAAATTAAAAAGTTTTTGCAAATATGAAACTTAGCAAAATTTACCCTCAACATTAAAAAAAAAGTATAATTTCAAAATTTTCTTATGATCCCTGAGAAAATTTGAAATGACTTTTTATCTTGAAAAATTAATTTCAACAGAATTTTGAAACTGTTTAGGGATTTTGAGAGGTTTCCTGATAATGCAAAAATTTTCTTAAGATTCCTGGAAAAGTTTCAAATGATTTTTCAGTTTAAATATAATAATTTTAAGAAAATATTTAGAATAGATTTCAAAACAATTTTCAATTTTTTAATAATTATTAAACAATTATGAATTTGTAAGAACCTAAAATTAAAATAACTTTCCTTCCAATTATTGTTGATTTTTTTCACATTTGTGAAAGGAGGCATTCCTTTCTTTGAATTTAAAAGCAATCATTTATTTATAAAAATGAAAGATTAATTTCTTTTAAACCGAACAATTTTTAAATTGTTGTTTTAAATTGGACATTATTCTTTTTCGGTAAAAAAAAAAAAATTTCGTTAAAAATTAGTTTTTTCAATTGAAAATTGATTTTTTAACGGAAAAATTAACTCATACGCCTTTAAGGTTGAAAATTCCATCAAAAACTAAAATCTTTGGTTGAGAATTCATGTATTTTGTTGAAGATCATACTTTTTTGATAAAAAATTATTTTTCTTTATTTAAAATTAATTTTTCTTTGGTTGCAAATTACTGTTTTTATTGAAAATCAAATTTTTAACCAACAATTTACCTTAATTTTTTGTCAAAAATTTTTTTCTATAGACATCCAATCTTTTTGGTAGAAAATACATCTGTTTGTTGAAAATTTGATTATTTTGGTGTAAATATATTTTATTTGTCCAAAAGATTATTTCTCTAACTAAAAATTAAACTATTCTATTTTTTGCTGAGAATTGATCTTGTTTAATTGAAAATTCATTTTTTTTTGAAATTTTTTTTATTCGAAATGAAATGTAATAAATACAAAAATATAGTATATATAATATAATATATATAGTAATATAAAAATAAAAATATAAAAAAATTCTTTAATTAAAAATTAGAATATTTAATTCAAAATTCATATATTTTGTTAGAAGTTATTCTTTTATAGTTGAAACTTCATTCTTTTGTTTAAAAATTATTTTCTTTTTTTATTGAAAATTGATTTTTCCAACTAAAAATTTAACTATTCTATTCCATTGACAATTTATTCTGATTGGTTGAAAACTTATTTCTCTAACTTAAAATTAAACGATTCTATTTTTTGTTGAAAATTTATATTTTACTGCTAACAATATAACCTTTTTGGTGAAGAATTTAAATATTTAGAGTTCATTTCTTCGGCCGAAAATTTAATAAATTTGGTTGAAAATTCTTTTTTTGTTAGTTGAAAATTAATTTTTTAAATTAAAAATGTAGCTATTTCATTGTTGCTAGGAAGATGATATTTTTCAGTTAAAAATTTACTTATTTTGTTGGAAATTTGTCTTTTCAAGTCGAAATTTCAATTATTCTTGCAAAAAATGCATATTTTCGTGTTTTTTTTTAAATTCCCCTTTTTTCCAAAAGTTCGTCTTTGTAACTTAGAAGCTCAAGATTTTAGATGAAATTTTTTTTTCTTCGTTGATTGAAAAATCTTTCTTAGTTGAAAATGTAATTCTTCTATTGAAAATTTGTATTTTTTGGTTTAATTTAACTTTTTTTTTGTATGAAAATTAATTATTTTCGCTGAAAATGTAATAATAAAATTCATTTCTTGGGTTGAAAATTAGTTTTTTTATTGAAAATTAATTTTATTAAATAAAAATTCAAGTAATTTTATTTTTACAGACATTTGATATTTAATATTTTAGGTAGATTGTTTGGCTGAAAATTTAACTAATTTTTTGAAAATTTATTTTCGCAATTAAAGTCATTTTTGATGAAGCATCAACTATTACACCTTTTTTAAAAAATTCCTTTTTTCTTAATTGAAGAATAATTATTTCAACTAAAACTGTAATTATTGATTAGCAGTTCGAACTCAAAAGTTCATTACCTCACTACCCGATTCGGTAGTGTTTCTAGGTGGATAAGTACTACCAGTATAGGTCCACCCCACCCACGACGGGCCAACAGCACGCAGTATTCCCGAACGGTCACCCATCCAAGCACTAACCGCGCCCAACGCGGCTTAACTTCAGTGATCTTACGAGAACTGGTGTTTTCAGCGTGGTATCGCCGTTGGCAAAACTGTAATTATAAAATTTTAAATTAATAAATCTTATATTTTGTCAGTTCTATCATGCAACTGGGATAATCAGCCTTCAAAATAAAGTTTGATATCAATTTTACAGAAAAAATGAAAAATATCCCGGACTTTCATCCAGAAAAAAAAAATCAGATTATAAAATATAAAATTATAAGTAGCCCGGTTTCCCCAATGTGTCCCGGTAATGCCCCTTTTACAGTACTGGTTTCCTCTGCCTATTTATCTTTCAATACTACAGCATGGAATCCAATCCCCTTAAAGTAAACCAAAATTATCGCCAATGTACGTTGAGTACAAATATACAAAAAGGAGCAAATATCTTACCAAGTAACTCTCTCGAATAAAAAAAAAATTAAGCAGGAAACACCAGTTCCCGTTAGATCACTGAAGTTAAGCAGTGTTGAGCGCGGTTAGTACTTGGATGGGTGACCGTTCGGGAATACTACTAACTGCGTGCTGTTGGCGTGTCGTGGGTGTGGTGAGCCCACACTTGTAGTTATTTACTTAATTAATGGTAAAAAAAAAAGCACACTCAATTTCCGAGTAACACGCATGCTTATTAAATCTTCAGGGAAAAGAGTAAAAGTAAGTGAGGCAAAAAAGACCATTCTTAGAAGAAATGAAATGCACCTGGCGCAATAAGCGTGATGATGAGATTTTCGCTTCTAATAACAGAGACGTTCAGTTGGATCGGTTATGACTCTCGTCGCAGCTTCTTATGTGTGTCGAAACGACTACTTTCTCGGATGGATAAAGACAATTGGCGGTCGAGTGCCACTACGGATAATGTGAAAGGATAAAATAAACGCATAGCCGCATGCCTGAACCGAAGAAGTTAAAGAGCTTGAAGGAGATGGGATGGCTTATATTAAACGGAAACATGGAGGGGGGTGAGGAAGGGGAATTTTCACGCTCAGGAGGGGAAAAGGGGACGTTAATTGATTATGAGATAGTGGACAAGATAAGAGAGAAGGTCAAGAAACTGGAGGTTGGAGATTTTATAGATTCGGATCTATTTTCCATAATTGTGACATAAGAGTGTGAAAAGAGTCAGTGTCCTCAACAACATCCGATAACATAACATCCCATAGCACAACATAACATTCCATAGCAACGGACAACACCATCTAGCAACGGACAATACCATCTAGCAACGGACTACACTATCTAGCAACGGTCAGTAACAAACCTTAACAAGGATCAATACAACTGTCTTAAAATGAACAAAAACAACCCTAGCAATGGTGAATCACAACCCTTAACGATGAGTTATAACAACCCTTTAGTGAAGGACAAGAACAACCCTCAGCAACGATCAATACAACTCTATAGCAACGGACAATAAAAACCATGAGCAACTGTTTATAACATCATATAGAAAGGGTCAACAACCCTTAGAAGCAATCAATACAACGCTATAGCAACAATCATCAAGAATCTTGAGCAACGATCAATAATATACCCTAGCAACGGGTAATAACATTTCCTAGCAACGAAAAACAACAAACCCTAGGAATGGTCAGCAACAACCCTCAGCAATGGTCATCATTATTTTCTAGCGGCGATCAACACAACTCTCTGGAAACGATGAATAACAGTCCTTAGCAACCGTCCATAAAATACCACAGCAATGAACAATAACCCTCGACAACGGCTAACAACAATTGTTAGTAACAGTCATTTCCACTCTATAGCAATGACAAAAAATTCCCTAGCAGCAGACAATTGTAAACCTCAGAATGGGTCTATAATATTCTCTAGCAATGCTCAGTAGCAAACCTTAGCAATGGTCAATTCAACTCCCTAGAAACGGACAATAACTATCCTTAGCAACGATCAATACAACTTCCTGGAAATGGACAATAACAATCCTTAGCGGCAGGCCGAACCATCTCCTAGCACAGGTATTAACAAACCTTAGCAGCTGTAAGAAACAAACCTTATAAATGGTAAATAACATTCCCTAGAAATGGAAAATAACAACCCTTGACCACGATAGATACAAGATCCTAACAACAGACAATAATAAGCCACAGAAACGGTCAATAGTATCCTTCAGCAATGCTTAGTAGCAAACCTTAGCAATGGTCAAATCAACTCCCTGGAAACGGACAATAACTGTCCTTAGCAATGATCAATACAACTTCCTGGAAATGACAATAACAATCATTGACAACGGTCTGAAACATCCCGTAGCACGGGTATTAATAAACCTTAGCAGCGGTCAAATTTAGGAATGGTTCATAACATTTCCAGCAACGGGAAATGACAGCCCTTAGCCTCAATAAATACAACTCCCTAGCAACAGACAATAACAACCTTCAGAATCGCTCAATATAAGTACCCAGCAAGGGAGAATAATAGCGCTTAGCAACCAACAATAAAGTACCAATAACAATAACAACCCTCAACAAAATCCAATAATTACCCTTATTTACGGTAATGACCATTCTCTAGCAACGGCTGATAACAAACCTTAGCAACGGTCAACAGCGTCCTCTAGCAACGATAATTACTATTCGTTAGCTACAATCAATAATACCCTTGAAAACTGCTATTGAAATCCTCTAGAAACGGGTAATAACAACTCTTAGCAACGGCTCATAACATCCCCTAGCTACGAAAAATGATAACGTTGAACAACGATCAATATTATAACAACGGCCAACAGCAACCCTGAGCAAAGCTCTATGAAATACCCTAGCAACGGATAATAACATTTCCTAACAACGAAGAACAACAAACTCCAGAAACAGTCAATAACAACCCTCAGTAACTTTCAATAATATTTTCTAGCGACGATAAATGTAACTCTTTAGCAATGGAGAATAACAATCCGTTGCAACCGTTAATACAATCGCATAGCAACAGACAGTTTTAACTCCATTCTGACTGGAGCAACAGACCTTCTTCAATGGACAATAACAAATCTTAGTAACGGTCATTACCATTCTCTAGCAACAATAAAAAGTTCCCTATCAGCAGACAATAATAAACCTCAGAAAAGGTCAACAATATCCTCTAGCAATGCTTAGTAGCAAACCTTAGCAATGGTCAATTCAACTTCCTGGAAACGGATAATAACCATCCTTAGCAAAGATCAATACAACTTCCTTAAAAATCGACAATAACAATCCTTAACAACGGTCTAAAACATCCACCAGTACGGGTATTAACAAAGCTTAGTAGCGGTCAAAGACAATCCTCGGAAATGGTTAATAACATTCCCTAGCAACGAAAAATAGAAACCCTTTGCAACCATCAATACAACTCCCTAGCAGCGGGAATAACATTCTTTAGAATCGCTCAATAGCTACGGAGATATTAGCCCTTAGCAACCGTCAATACAATTCCATAGCAATGGACAATAACAACCTTCAACAAAAGCCAATAATTACCCTTATCCAGGGTCATTACCATTCTCTAGCAACGATCAATAATGAACCTTAGCAACTGTTAACACCGTTCTCTAGCAACATTTATTTCTATTCGTTAGCTATATTCAATAACACCCTTAAAAACGTCAGTAAAAATCCTTTAGCAATGGGTAATAACAACACTTAGCAATGGCTAATATCCTCCCCAGCAACGGAAAATGACAACCTCCAGCTACGATCAATACAACTCTCTAGAAAAGGTCAATAACAACCATTAGCTACGGCTAATAGCAACCCTTAGCAACGGAAAATGGCAACCTTTAGCAAGGATCAATACAACTTCCTAGAACTTCGAAACCCTAAAAAGAAGCAAAGGTGACAAGAATAGGAAGAGGGGATTGGTGAACAGAAGGAAAAAAAACGATTTGAGATAAAAAATAGAAGAATGGGACAGGAAAATGTGAATGAAGAGATAGAAATAATGATAGGAGAATGGAGAATATTTTTCTAGGACACAAGCAAAAAATAAGTTGGTAAAGGAAGAGGTAGGAGTTCATGGGACAAAGAATGTAAAAAGAAGGAAGTGAGAAAGGAACGAAGGAAATGGAAACAAGGGCAGATTAGTAAAGATTAGTAAAATGTTGGAAGAAGAGGTTTGGAAGGTAGTCAATAGAGACGTAAAAGGGCTAAAAAGAGTGAGTCAGGATATTGAGATAGTAAAATGGGGAAAATATGTTATAGATTTGCTAGAAGAAGTAAAGAAGAAAGTTTGGAATGCACAAAAAGATGAGACGAGGAAGAGGAGTTAACAAAGCAAGAAATAGTCAAGATGTAAAAAATAATGAAAGATGGAGAGGCATTAGGTAAGAGGAGGAAGTTAAATATTCTAGAAGAGTGATGCTAATCCCAACACCGTATAAGGTATATGTGTCCGTTTTATCGAAGAGGTCGAATAAAGAAGTTGAGGGAAAAAAGGGGAATGATAGCATTTTTAGTGAACTGAAGAGAAAAGGAGAAGGAGGGCGATAAAATTTACGATGTGAGAAGAAGAATGGAGTGAGTTCTTCAGGGTTAGAGATATAGCAGAGACGACTACAGTAAATTTTGAAAAATGAAAGAAAAGAGACTGTGAATGGAAGAATGAAACCTGTAACGATATTTGGAGAAGATGTAGCAGAAGAATTTCAGATGACGTAAGATGGAAATCAAACCTGTCCAAGATTTTCGGAAGGGACGAATTGCATAAGTAGTGTAAGGAATACCAAAGTACTGCAAAAGGGTTGGGAAGAGAGATGAACAAGAATAGTAAGATTCAGTTTGGGAAATGAGTTCAGGGAAGGGATGTGTTGGGAAAAGAAAAAGAACAGAATCTGTGAATATGAAGAGGGAGCGAGAAGGATAGGAAAGAGGATTTTAATATAAAGGAAGATAGAAAAAGAATGTGAAGATTTTATGGGAGAATGGATCAGGTGAAGAGTGAATGAGAGCATCGGAGGGGGCTAGATGAACCAATAAGAACGGATGAAATTGTGAAAGTAGAAAAATATTTCAGGAAAAAAGATGGGAAAAGATGGACAAAGACAATTGGCGATGGAGTGCCGCTATGGGTGATTTGAAAGGATAAAATAAACGCATACCCGCATACTTGAACCGAAGACAAGAGATCCTTTGGTCATTGGACAGATGTTGGAAAAACAAGAACGAACTCGTTATATTCTTACTCGTAAATATACGCTCTAAGGGTGCATTTACGTCGGGCACTGATATTATAGGTTCAGCGTGTGCGCCATATAAATAATGAATGATTACGAACCACTTAAGCTTACAATTTATGTTATACGTTCGCCAGTAAGGTGTCCAGTTTCCCAATGCAACCGGTATATGCAAGTTTCCAATTGACTTGAGTCCTTTCCGAGAATCTGATGCAAATTTCATTTAAAACGAATGACAAGTGCTGAGCTCTGACAGTAATCAGTAGCAGTGGCCTCTATCATTTTGCAGAACATGTTGCACTTGTAATGACGTAATTGATTTGGTTTTTACCAAGTAAGGTAATTTACTCTCATTTTTGTTGAATGAAATTACGGAAACGCCTGGAGGAATTTGAGTACGTGCGATTATAGGATTCAAGATCATCAGAAAGTAGTAGATTCTTATCTTAAAAAATTGAAAGATATTAGAAGTAAGGAAACTGAGATTAGAGCTAATATTGGCATTATGACAATTTTTACAATTCCAAAAGGAAGTGTTTAAATACTGAAATAAATGAGCGACGGTCCTTTTGATTACTGAATTTATTGACTTCGCTCTCTTTACGAACTCAGATGCCTGGAAAACCGGTCTTCTTTGATCTTGAGAAAAAAATCATAATACTGAGGATATAATTCCAAATAAAAAAACATTTTTAATGGAAAAATTTCAAAACTTACTAGAAAAATGTTTACACAATGTTTTTTTGCAATTGAATTTTGTCTTACTGTTGCTTCTTAGCAATTTTTGAAAAATGGTCGACTTTCATTAATTGATAGCGAAGTGTTTTAGGAGAAGCATTTCCTACAACTACACTGCTTCCAATTTTGAAAGTAAATTCTTCTATAGCGGAAATATAGGAGAAGAAGGGGAAGTAGGGAAGAAGAATGGAAAGTAGGGGAGAAGAAGGGAAAGTAGGATAAGTAGGGGAAGTAGAATAAGTAGGGGAAACGGTGTCCGATGGTAGTTACAGAGCGGAGGAGGAATAGGGAATGGTAAGATAGGTTTGTATCCCCTATTCCGGGATAGAAAGAAAGTTTGAAAAATAGACATAGGGTCTCAATCACTCTTAAACATTGAAGAAACTGGAGCTCTGTAAGCGACTCGGTATTCATTTAATACTGAACTAATTGGAACTTCAACGAGTACTAGTATGCAAAGTGCTGGAACTAGAGCCAGGTAGAAAGGAGGGTACCTTTAAAGTAACTCATTACGCTATCGTCACCTGGTAGGGAAGGTAAATTAAGGGAGAGAAACAGAAGTGTATGGAGAAGTGACAAAATGAGTGAAAGAAAGCTGAAAGTGTAGGAATGGAAGAGTAAGCGAAGAAGGGGAGCAAGAAGGAAGAGGAGCAGGGAAGTGGTGAGGCACTAAGGGAAGGTGAAGTAGAAGAGGATAAGGACGAGTGATGGCTGAAGCGGAAGGGAAAGCTGGCGAAGGGAAGGTAAGAGAAGGGAATACGAAATAGAGGGAAGAGAGTGAGAAAAGGAAAAGAAGGCGAGGCTAATGTGAAGTAGCGGTTGAGACTGATGAGAACAAAAGTAGGGGGCAAGAAGGGATGGGATAGAGAGATAGGGTCGTATTGGGGAGAAATGGTAGGGAATGTCTATCACGAATCTTGATTAATCCTAATTATCAAAATCCTTTATCCTAATTCATTTTCAACTTCGTTTCCAAACCGAAAGTTTTTCATTCCGCAGTAAAACCGTGTTTCTGGTTGGGACGAAAGTTTGCAAACCAGACAAGGGGTGTATCTCAATTACTCTTCGACAAAACTCGAAGCAACTCAAGCTCTGTAAGTGACTCGGTATTCATTCAATACCACACCAAATTGGAAGTTCAACGAATACTAGTATGCAAAGTGCTGGCACCGCAGGCAGGCAGAGGGGCACTATCAACGTAACTCATTGTGCTATCGTGTCGGCGTTGCCCGAGCGGGAGTGCAGAGGACTGATACGAACCGCCATTACCCATCCCACGTGTTACCCTTGTTCAAACCCTATGTACTATCTCCACGTGGATCCACAGAAGCACCGGGAATTGTCGATATATATTGGTTAGCATCGAGTATGGGATGTCGTTCAATCTATGATCTTTTCGAGCCTCTGCATCCCAAACAAGCGAATGTATTGGTTCTTTTCATTTTCGAAATTGAACCAGTATTTATGGATCTAAAAATAAATATCCAGTCTCATGGCTCCCTATCTTGCAAACTGAAAGCCTCGATTTTTTGCGGTTCCAAAGTATAGGACAAAACAAAGTAAAATATCATGTCTGGTGTTGGATAATGTGAAAATATCGAAGATTTTGACAGTGATAAACATAAAAGATTTTCGAAAAAAAAACTTTCCAATCTGTGCTAAAAGCTTTCCTTCCAAATTAATTGTCTTCAAAGATAGCTAAGGGTGGTTACTGATCATTGCTGAGGAGTTGTATAGAATATTGCTCAGGGTTCTTATTAATTGTTTATAACGTTTGTTATTAAGCGTTGCTAAGGTTTGTTGATAAACGTTGCCTGAGGATGTAATTGGCTCTTGATAAGGATTTGTTCAACATTGCTAGAAAATGTTATTAATTATTGCTAAGGATTGTTATTGGCAATTGCTGAAGGCTGCTATTCTCCATTTTGAGATACTAGTATTAACCATTTTCAAAGATTTTTATTATCTGAGGTGTCATTTGCCATTGCTAAAGAATGTTATTGACAGTTGCTAAGGGTTGTTATTGATCATTGCTAAAGGTTGTTAGTAAGGTCGTTAAAGGATGTTATCAACCATTGCTCAGGGTAGCATTGACCTTTTCTAATTGTTGTTATTGTCCATCCCTAGGGAATTCTATTGATCGTTACTAAAGGTTTTTATTGTCCGTTGTCAGGGGATGTTATTATTTATGGCTAAGGGTTGTTATCGACCATTAATGAGAGCTGTTTCCGACTGTTTCTAAGAGTTATTATTGTTGATTCCCAGGAAGTTGTATGGATTATTTCAATGTGTTATATTTCAATGGGTTATAGTCCGCTTCTGGGGGATGTTGCTATCTGTTGCTGAGGGTAGTTATTGTCTATTTCTGAGGGATGTCATTATCTGTTGCTAAGGGATGTTATTGAGCGTTGCTAAGGTTTGTTAATAACCGTTGCCTGAGGTAGTAATTTACTGTTGATAAGAACTTGTTCAACATTTCTAGAAAATGTTATTAATCATTGCTAAGGATTGTTATTGATAATTGCTGAAGGTTGCTATTCTCCATTTTAAGAGACTCGTATTAACCGTTTCCAGAATTTTTATTGTCTGAGATGTCATTTGCCATTGCTGAAGAATGTTATTGACAGTTGCTAAGGGTTGTTACTGATCATTGCTAAAGGTTATTAGTAAGGTCGTTAAAGAATGTTATCAACCATTGCTCAGGGTAGCATTGACCTTTTCTAATTGTTGTTATTGTTCGTCCCTAGGGAATTGTATTGATCGTTACTTAAGGTTGTTATTGACCGTTGTCAGGGGATGTTATTATTTATGGCTAAGGGTTGTTATTGACCATTAATGAGAGCTGTTTTCGACTGTTTCTAAGAGTTGTTATTGTTGAATTATTTGTTCCTGAGGGTTATAGTCCGCTTCTAGGAGTTGTTTTTATCTGTTGCTGAGGGTATTTGTCTATTTCTAAGGGATGTCATTATCTGTTGCTAAGGGATGTTATTGAGCGTTGCTAAGGTTTGTTAATAACCGTTGCCTGAGGCAGTAATTTACTGTTGATAAGAACTTGTTCAACATTTCTAGAAAATGTTATTAATCATTGCTAAGGATTGTTATTGATAATTGCTGAAGGTTGCTATTCTCCATTTTAAGAGACTCGTATGAACCTTTTTCAAGGATTTTTATTGTAGAGATGTCATTAGCCATTGCTGAAGAATGTTATTGACAGTTGCTAAGGGTTGTTATTGATCATTGCTAAAGGTTGTTAGTAAGGTCGTTAAAGGATGTTATCAACCATTGCTCAGGGTAGCAATGACCTTTTCTAATTGTTTTTGTCTGTCCCTAGGGAATTGTATTGATCGTTACTAAAGGATGTTAGTGTCCGTTGCCAGGGGATGTTTTTTTTTATTCATTGTTGATGGTTGTTATTGACCATTGATGAGAGCTGTTTTCGACTGTTTCCAAGAGTTGTTATTGTTCATTCCCAGGAAGTTGTATGAATTATTTCAATGTGTTATATTTCAATCGGTTATAGTCCGCTTCTGGGGGATGTTATTATCTGTTGCTAAAGGTAGTTATTGTCTATTTCTAAGGGATCTCATTATCTGTTGCTAAGGGATGTTATTGACCGCCAACTTTTTATATCTACTTTTATGACTACTATATTGTGTAACAATACTTTATCTGAACTAAAAATTTAGATTGGAATAAATCGACTGAAATTTATTATATTCAACCAAACATTTTCGTTAGTTGACATCACCTTGTAGCTTCAAAACAATTTTTAATTTTTCTGATTGAAGAATTTTTTATTTGAAAGGTGTTTCTTCAATTCAAACATCGATTTTATTATTGTAAATGTTTCAATTTATACAAATCCACATTTAGTAGCGAGATGCAAATAGTATTTTTAATTGGACCTCAAACGACTTATGTTTGTGTCTGACTATAAACTTCCGTTTCTACTTCGCTTGCATTTTTGCTTCTTTTGTATTCAATTTTACTTACAAGTAACTATTTGTACGTCGATTTTTTTTCGAGTGTATGTATTTAAAAATTTTTAGGTTACATTCGAAATATTCAGATAAATTAAAAAATATTCCTTTAAATTCTAGAATTTCACAGAACGCTCTTCACTTTTCCAGAATATTCTAGAATGCTCTGGAAGTTTTTGGAGTGTTCAAAATATTCTGGAATGTTTTAGAATGATCAACAAATTTCAATAATTTCTTAAATATTATCAAATATCCTATTCTTTTTTTAAATTTTCTATGATATTCTGGAATTTTGAATAATGTTCTAGAATTTTCTAATGTTCTAGACAATTCCACACTTTTCAAAGATTCTAGAAAATTACGTTTGTAAGTTATTAAATTTTAGCAAACAATATTATTAATTGACTTCACCCAGTAGTATCAACAAATTTCAAAATTGTTCTGATTAAAAAATTTAGTGTTTAAAAGATGTTTTTTTTTTTGATTCCACAAGAAATTTTTCAATTGGAAATATGCCAATTCATACAAATCCGGACTTGTTAAAAAAATGTAAATCTGAAAACCTTTATACTTGAAGGAATATTCGTTAAACCGATTCAAAAATTCCAATTAATTCATTTAATATTGTGCTACTTCACCCACATAAAAATACCACAATTTATGAATAGGTTTTAATTTTAACTTATATTTGTGTCTGGCTATAAACTTCCATTTCTACTTTAGTTACATTTTCGTTTCTTTTAAATGCCATTTTATTTACAAGTGACTATTTTTACCACGATTCGCTCGAGTTTCCTCAATAAATATTGCGGAATGTTAAGCATTATTTTCAAATTTGAAAAACTTTTGAGTTGTTAGTGAAAGTGTTGCATTTCAGTGTATAAAAAACAATTTAACAAATTTCGTATTTGACACACTTTTGTTTAATTTTGAAAGTGAAAATTTTAGTTTTGCATTTTTTTTTTAATTGTCAGAGGCAAATTTTATATATTTAATATTTCCATTGAACTGGAAATTTTGGTCAATACTATTTTCTAAATTGGAAGAAGAACCGTGTTTTATTTTTAACATTTTCATTAAGTTGCAAGGGAGAAAATTTTAGTTTTTAATTTTTGGAATCGAAAGATGGCAATTTTTTATTTTTCATATTTTTATATGGTAGAAAGGGAGGAAATTTTTGTTGAAAAATTCCTCTGAATTGGAAAAGGGAAATTTTTAAAATTTTTATGTAGGTCAAAAAAGAGGAAATTTTTTTCTGACTTGGAAGACTTTTTTTTCGTTATTGTAAAAAGGAAATTTTTTAATTTTAAGATTTTTATGGAATTGGAAAGGATGAAATTTTGTTGACTTATTTTTTCATGAATTGGAAGATGCGAATTTTTTATTTTCAACATTTTTGTTGAGTTTGAGGGAAGAATATTTTATTAGGGTAGCTGAGAATAAAAATTAATACAAAATAAAGTACAAATATGGGAATAATCATGAAAAATAAAATTTTCATGGAAGGAGTTACGTGATGAGAATGTGTTCCTTAATCCCAAAGGAGCTTTAACGAAAGAGAATTCACAATCACAAAGTGACAGTTGTCGATGCTGTGACCTTTAATTTTGAAAGGTCTGTGCCCGCGAGGCGGGGAGATTCTTATTAATCGCTTTTTGGTATGAAGCGTACTTTTTGTTTCAATCGTAGAAAATAACATCAAAAATAGAAAAAATTATGGAACAACGACACAACGTGCGAAAAAAAATTGATACATGAAAGTTGTTTACCCAGAAAGGAGACCAAAATTTGTGAATACTCACGTGATAAGAATGTGTTTGTTAAAGCTGAAGGAGCTTTAACAAAAGAGAATTCACAATCGCCAAAATTTTTATACTCCTTCAGCAAATAATTACAGTTTTAGAAATATTGTACAATCTTGTAAAAAAATTCTATCAGACAGGCTTCAATGAAAAAGATTTCATTTTATTCTTCTGGGTCGCCTTTGAGGCAGCATACATTGTAGGATAATACCTTGAGGGATACGGTTTTTGCAAGAGTGCGAGCATTCTGAAGCCCGTATCTCGATAAATTATCGCAATCGAGGATAATTAGTAACGCTTGAGAGACAGAAAAATAAGTAAATAAATAAAAGCCCGTAGGGCTGATTGCATCTGACGCGCTAGTAGGGCGGCACGAAATTATTGCCGGACCCGAGGTATATAGGACTACAGGTGTCTAATCGAAAGCGTAGGAAGTTTTTTGCTTGTGTTGGAAAACCCTCTATCCGTCAGACCTACGTATAAAAACAAGTATTTCGGTTCAAGGTTTCGATGGTAGTAAAATAAACCTTCAAGGTAATATAGTCCAGGTTAGGGTCATGGGTTATGGAATGAAATATGTAAGAAGAAAAATTGATAGTCATCATGAAAACTCACGAAATTGAATACCCTGCCTTCCATTGATTCACCTTCCAGAAGTGAGCTTCAATTTTTTTAAATTTCTTCTCGTTTTTTTTTTAAATCAGATTTTTCATTTTCAGCGGCGGACTAGGTCAAGTACCCAATGAGTGAAAAAAAACAAGGAAGCTTTTTTGTGATGCGTCACAGACGCATTTTTCTAATGCGTCACAGACGCATTTTTGTAATGCGTCACAGACGCATTTTTCTAATGCGTCACAAACGCATTTTTTCAATGCGTCACGGACGCATTTTTTCTAATGCAATCAAGTGATCTGAAAAGAGTAGTGTGCCTAATTTGACATATTGCGCAAAGCCTAGTTTTTACATCACCATTCACTGACTGGGTTGCAGTAAAGTGCATGATGGGGCCCTACAGCTTAAGGTGGAATCCAAACCACCAGAACCTTGGTGATTTGTTGATTTTTCGAATCAAAATGAAGCTATTCAATTTTGAAAGCTTTTGATTAGAAATGATGAAATTTTTAATATTTTAGTTTGGAATTTTCAAATTTAGTGGGCTTCTGATTAAAAATTATGAATTCTAAGCGCTCATATCTTGAGATGGTGCAAATTAAATTCCTTTTAATTCCATTCCAAGTCTTGGAATTTAATTCCTTTTGCAAAATTCTACAAAATTTTTGAATTGCTTATATAGGCTATTAATTGCTGTTAAAAAATATTCCTAATTTTCCAAAGACCTTCTTGGAACTCATTTATCAAAGCTAAGTTACGAAATGTAATAATCACTTTTTAATTTTTTTTCTGTCAGTAGATGCTACTTGAGTGATTTTCCATGTAAAAAAAAATTGCAAAAGTGGCATCCTGCTGAGCGTAAACTTCAGGAGGCAATCAAGTTCACCTCGGGGACCTTAAAACGAAATAAGCAAAAGTCTAATATCGGTAAAAAAGTTGAGTACTGACAAGGTCGATGGAAACTCGATTTCCCACCCGTAGAGTAAGAACCGTACCAGTGATGCCAAACAGACGTCCTGCCGTATATGAAAAGGTCGACCAGATCGATACATTATTTCAGAATTTTATTCTTCCTCTAAAACCATACTGAATTATATAATTATTAAATAAAAATAATCCTCGAATCCATCCATTAAGTCTCCATTTAGTCTCTTCACATTTTTTTCAGCTCGCTAAAATTTTCTTGAGCTTCTCTTTATTTCCTCTCCTCTCCTCCTTTCATCTAACACAACCATCCCAATCTCCATGTAACTATGGTAGGTCATTTTTTTCCCACCCTTCCTCTTCCCAGATATTTTCACAATGCTTCTATTTTTATCATCTTATACCTTTTATTGTATCTTCCTATATCCTTTCCTACCCTTCTCTCACCTGCTTTTCTCTATCTCTTTCTTCTCATTCCTGATGGTCTGTATTTCTTTATTTTCCTATCCCTCAATCTCTAGATGATCCTTTTCTTTCTTCTTTCGATCGAGTTAACTCTACGGCCCTCTTAACTCTTCCTTTCAATTATTTGTTACACTTTATCTCTAACTCTCCTCCATTCCTCTCCTTTAGTTTCTCTTCAGATTTCTTTGTCCTCTTTCCCGCCCTTGGTCTTATGCACGTCTTCTATCACCATGTAACCCAAAGTTCTCCAGTCCACACCCAGTGTCCATCTAATATATCTATATCTCTTCCAACCTCTCTGTCTCTTTCCTCTCAATCCAACCCCATGTCCCTGCCCCATAGCTATTTCACATATCTGTTTCATTACCTCTGACGCCTTCCCAATTTTTACCCTAATATCCCAGGTTTCTTTACACCATCCATCTCGCTGTCCATTTTTTCTTCCTCCCACCCACATCCCTAAACCTCCTTAACATCGTTTTATTTGTTTTAAACCTCAGTTTTTTCCTATACAGGTATTTTTTTAACCCCTTCTTTACCAACTCCTATCTTTTTCCCCCTCTTAACATCTCCCCATCCATTTATTTCCATCTTCTCAACAAAATTTGAAATTAATATATTAAACAAGAGCAAGCTTAGAGGAAAATACTGTCCCCATCTCTAACCAACCAAAAAAGTACCTTCTATTTACTCTTCCACCATAAACTTACTTTTTGACATTCTTAAGATCTCTGCTACTCTTTCCCTTAAACCTTCTCGTATGCACTTTTTCTCTATAGCTTTAACAATCTCTTCCCTATCATTTCCTTATCTTCCTCTACCACTTCCCTTAACACCTCTGGTACTATTGTCACAGATATCCTGCTGTTACTCCCTATAATATTTAACCCCTTTCCCTTTTTCTTTTTTTTACTATTGGTACAACTATCCCTTCCCCCCCCCCCCCCCTATGTCCGGTGAATCCTCCCCTCTCTATACCATTTTTCACCTCATCCAGGCCCACTCCTTCAATTCCTTTACCCCAGTACTTTAGAACCTCATTTAGAACATTATCCATTCCAGCCGCCTTTCTACCTTTCATTGGCCCTATCACCCCCACTATTTCTTTCTTCATGATATCCTATTTTTTGTCAATTCCCCTTCCCTCCTTTCCCCCTTCCGTTATTTTCTTTTCTACTCATCCTTACTATTCCATAAAATATGTTTGCTGTTGTGAAAGTTCAATCTCCTGATAAACTCTTCTTCTTTTTTTTCCTCTCCCTATTCACTACTTTTCATATATCGTCCTTACTGATAGCCTTTCCTTTCTCCTCAAACCTTTGATTTTCTTTCTTTTTTCCCATCAAATAATTTTACTCATTACACTCTTTCTTCTCGCTCCCATGTTCTTCTGCACTGCTCTTCCCGTTTATCCATTCTTTTAATTCCTCTATGACTTCCTTTCATTCCACTTGTTCCTCATTTTAGCTACCTCTTAATTCCCCTTCGCTGACTCATTTCTGAACTCTATCCTTGAATATTCTTCTTACTTTGCCTATTATTATTTTAGTCTGCTCTTTTAAATTCTCCTCTCTCATTTTCAGCATTGTTATTCCTTCCTTAAATACTTCAATTACCTCTACTGTCCAATTACTCTTCTTTCTCTAGCCTCCTTATCTTCTCTCTTACCTCATCGTCAACAATAACTTTGTCTCTCACTTTTTTTTTCCTCTCCATGTGAGTGTACTCTCCTTCCTCATCTTTCTTTATATTTCCTTTCAAAATAAACCATCTCAACCCTTTTCAGACTATTCAGTGATTCCCTTCCCTCTCCATTCACTACTTTGTTTTTGGGAATCTTTCCATTCTTTTCCTCCTCTTTCTCCTATGTTTCCTCTGTTCCCCCCTTAATGTTTCCATTCAGCTAACCCCTGCCACCTTTCACCCCTCCTCAACTATCCTTACCACTTCAGCCATGAATTCTTCATTTTGTTCTTTCAACCCATTCCCATATTTTTTTCCCCTATCAAATTTATCCATCTGTCCATTTATGCATGTCTTTCATTTTTTTTTCTTTTCCACTTTTCCTCTTTTCTCTCATTATCCTAAACACACCATAATACCTTCTACCTGAATTTCCCCATACTCAACCAACGTTCTTTTTCCTTCTTTTCTTTCCTCTTCTGCTATTTTCCTCAACTTATACTGCATATTCCTTTCTTTCCATGTCAGATCATCCTCTATCCTATCAGCAGATGCAAACGTCTTTCAACCGCCGGTATTTGTAAGCGGAAAGTCTAGGCTCGATTCTTGAGACCTGCATTTTTTATAAATTCTTTTTTATTCTAATTTTTTATTGCTATTAACTATTTAATTTATTCAAATCAAGCCAAAACTTTCACTTTAACAATTATTCCGTATGGGATAAAAATAAATATTTTGGCTAGATTAAAATCAATTTAATAGTCAATTAAAAAAGTAAAATATTTCAATGAAAAAAGTAACATTGGAAAAAATTGCAGGGCGCAAGAAGCGAACCCAGGCTTTCCGCTTACAGTTCCGGACACAATGTGTTTTGAAAAATCATGAAATTTATCAACAATTATAAATTTTGCAGAAATTATAATAAAGTTCCTAATTTAAAAATAGACATCGAACAAAAATAATTTTTCTGTGAAAAAATACCTAATTAATGCATTTGTTTATTAAATTTCTTTAAAATAATAACAATAATAGTCCTGAGAAGAAATTTCTCAATTATTATATTGTTTTTATTCCAATTTCTTCCAATATAACTTGAAAAAACGTAAAATTATGGAATATCATATAAGAAATAATTTTCAACAGAATTATTTAATTCTAAAGCCAAAAAGACGATTATATTTTCAATTATGGTTTTTGGAAAAAAATTGATGAGCATTAACATTCGCTTATTTTATAAAAAAAATTGTACAAAAAATGAACATTTTAGGCGCTTACCTAATTTGTTTTTAAATAAACAAATAGTGACTCATGACAATATTTCATCTAGGCAATTCATTGTCAATATATTTCAAACAATAATAAAATAATACCGATTTTTTTCTGCCTATGAATATCTACAATCTACATTTGTTTATATAATTTGTTTAGAAAATAAACAAATATAAATGAGTGGTAAAAATTTCTTCACAAAACATCATTGACAATATAATGTCAGCATGGTCAGAAGAAAAAACGACTTCTTTTCGCTTAAAAACCCTGAAAATATGCATTTGTTTATATAATTTGTTTATAAAGTGAAAAAATATTGTGAGTGGCAAAAAAATTTTCAGAAAACATTATTGGCAATATAATTTTAGCAAGGTCAGAAAAAACGGGTTATTTTCGCTGAAAATCGCCCAAAATATGCATTTGTTTATATAATTTGTTTATAACAATAAAATCGCAAGTTCACCAGTTTTTTATCTTTCTTATATCCCTGTGCATTAAATTAAAGGGACAATAAGTATGAGTAAAATTTTTTCTAGAAGATGAAAAATGAAATTAAAAAAAAACCTACATTTTTTTCGCTGTTTGCATTAACATAAAAATTAAATAAACAAAAAAAAATAAAAATTCTACTACCACCATTTTCTGGAAAATTCATTTCCGAATTTTTCAAAATAAAAAAGAAAACCAAAATCGGTGCATAATTACTTTCTGAAAGTCATTTTAAGCCTCGTTTTCCAATTTCACCCCACTGTGGGCCGCACCAAGCCTCGACTGCACTACTGATTACTTCATAGACCTAGACTAATTGAAACAGGTTTGAATTCTGAGGTCAGTTTGAAAAATTTATTTACTTTGGTTGAAAAAATCCATTTTCAACAAAGCAGTTGAATTTTTGATGACAAATTATTTTTTAACTAAATAGTTACATTTGCAACAAAATAATTCAATTTTCAACCAAATAATATAACTGTTTAACCAAGCGAGATAACTTCCGAGCCAAAAATATAATAGTAACCTTTTCATTACAAAAAATGAATATTTACATCATTTAAGGAAAATTAGGAAATCAAATTTCTTCCGGCCTTTAAATGTCCACACTGGGCATTTGTTTATATAATTTGTTTATAAAATTAATAAAAAGTATTGGAAGATGATTGTCCAAAAATAAACATCACTGGCGACATAATTCGAGGGAAATTAGGAAAAAAACGATTTCTTTCTGCATTTAAATGTCCACACTGGGAATTTGTTTATATAATTTGTTTATAAAATCAATAAAGAATATCAGATGATAAATTTCGATCTTCAAACATCTCTGGCGATATAATTTTAGGGAAATTAAGAGAAAGAACGATTTCTTTCTGCCTTGGAATGTCCACACTAGGCATTTGTTTATATAATTTGTTTATAAAAATAATAAAAAATATTGATAGATAATTTTCCATCAGTAAACATTACTGGCGATATCATTTGAGAGAAATTAAGAGAAAAAAAGATTTCTCTCTGTCTTTAATTGTCTACACTAGGCATTTGTTTATATAATTTGTTTATAAAATTAATAAAAACTATCGGATGCCAAATTTTTATGATCGGGTATTATTTCTTGATGAAATAAATTAATTTCTACGCAAAAATGTACTTTGAAAATGAAGAATCCATAGTGTAGACTATTTGTTAAGTTAATTTGTTTATAACAATTAACTTAACAATGTAAATTTTTTTTGCTTTCAACTACGCCCATGCATAAAATCTGGCAATGCTGATAATAGAAGAAATTTTTTTTACAAGACCACAAAATTGTTAACTTGCATAGTTAATTGTTATAAACAAATTGTGTTAACAAATAATCAAAATTAGAGGTTATTCGCCTTTGAAGCATATTTCTGCCCTGTAATCGCTAACTTTTATCGTTAGAATGATGCCCGGACATAAAAATTTAAGAGTCTTTGTTTATTTTATAAACAAATTATATAAACAAATGCACATTTTAGGGTATTTTAGGTGAAAATAAACCGTTTTTTCTTCTGTATTTGTTAACATTACATTAGCTATAACTTTTTCTGGAAATTTTTCTCCCACTCATTAATATTGGTTTACTTTATAAACAATTTATATAAACAAATGTACATTTTTGGTGTTTTCAAACGAAAAGAAATAATTTTTTCTTCTGACCTTGCTGAAATTACATTAACAATTATTTTTTCTGAAAAAAGTTTATAACCCATCAATAATTGTTTATTTTATTAACAAATTATATAAACAAATGCATATTTTGGGCGATTTTAAGGGAAAAGAAATAGTTTTTTCTTCTTACCTTGCCGAAATTACATTGCCAATGATTTTTTATGGAAAAAAGCTTATAACCCATCAATATTTGTTTATTTTATAAACAAATTATATAAGCAAATGCACATTTTAGGGTATTTTAAGTGAAAATAAACCGTTTTTTCTTCTTTATTTGTTAAAATTACTTTAG
>CAKNXH010002002.1:59863-79128 GCA_932178445.1 Andricus quercusramuli
GTTTGGACTCGTTTGTTCGGGTTGGTCTGTTTGGGTTGATTGCTTTGGGTTGGTTGGTTTGGGTAGGTTGATTTAGGTTGGTTGATTTGAGTTAGTGGGTTTGGGTTAGTTAGACTGGTTAGACAATAAACTTATCTTGAATTGGTACCAAAAACCTATATGGTCAGGTAGATACCTTCATTTTGATTCATATTGTGATTTTAAATATAAAGTAAGTGTAATCAACTCTTTAGTCGACAGAGCAATAAAATTGTACGATCACTAAACAAATAAACAACTTGAACAATTCAATATTAAAGAACAATAACACATATATAGTTATTCCATATATTTAACACCTTAAAAAAACAATAATTAAAGCTTGCAAAAATACAAATTTGAAAGTAGTTTTTGTTTCGAATAAAGATCAATTCAAATGTTTTAACAACGGGAAAGTGTGTTTATATTAAATAAATAAGCCAGTAGACAAAAAACATTTAAAATCTTATGAATTATTCTTTATCTGGCCAAAACTTGAGAACCATAACAAACAAAAATCAGTTAGTTTAGGTTTATTGGTTGGTTTTGACGGTTGGCTTGCGCGGGTTGAATGGGTTTGTTGGTTTGGGTTAATTCGTTTGTGTTTGCTCGTTTGGGCAAGCTCTCTTAGGTTCGTTTTTTAAGGTTAGTTCGTTCTGTTTGGTTTGTTTGGGCTCGTTTCTTCGGGTTTGTCTGCTTGGTTCGATTGACTTGGATCGGTTATTTTAAGTTGTTTTGGGTGGGTTGATTTGGGTTACCTGGTGGAAAAATTTGTACAAAAAAGTACAGAAAAGTAAAACTATTTTCAAAGGAATATATAAATAAATACAACACATCACCAAAATTACAGGAGAGTACAACTTTCTTCTATTATTGAGACGAATTTTGTACTTTGTTCTGTGTTTATGTAGATTGTTGAATTTTATTGTAGTTGCAATTTTCTACAAAAATTTACAACAAAATTACAACTACAAGAACCTATAGGAATTTCAATTTTTTGAATATTGCAACGAGATAATTTTATATTAAGATGCGATCATGTATTTCAAACTTTTAAACTTCTTAAGTTTTTAATTTTGATGTTTTAAAATTAAAACTTTAAAAAATGTTAATTCGAACACCCAATAATTCAAAGGTATAAAATGGAAGCTTTGAACACTTTTCAACTGGAAATTTTTTAATTAAGAGCTGTTAAGCTGCAAAATTTTAACTTTCATACTTTTAATTTATAAATTCTCAACATTATATCATTTTAAACAATTTTAAACTAAAAACATTAATTTGTAAATTAAAATTTGTTCTAAAGTCTTTTCAAATATTCTCTTAAAAATTTGTTTAGAAGAAATAATTCAAAAAATCTCCAGGAATCTAATAATAGTATTATTATCTTGGAACTCGAATTTTTCTTACAACTTTTTAAAAATCCTGTAAAAGTAAAAAAACCACCTTGAAATCAACCAGATTATTTTTTGACAAAATTATTGTTAGTTTTTCTAATAGTTTTGATACAAATTTTTTATTCATTTAAAACCTTTCAAAATAATTAAAAATCTCATAAACTTTGTGTTCAAAATCTTCAAAAATCTACATTGTATGTTAAATGGTTTGAAATTTTTACACGTTTCAAATTATTTTGGAATCTTTTCAAAACTTCTAAATTCTTTTTGAATTTGGTCGATTATCTTCCAAATGAGTAATTCTTCACCTGTGATTTATTATTCAAAAAAGTGTGTTTAAAATCTTTTGAAAATTATCTTGAAATTAATTTTTAAAATAAAAAATCACTTAAAATTTTCCCAGCAAAATTAAGCAATAATTTTTATTCTCTTAAAACCTTCAAGTATCCTTGGTAAGCTTCAAAATTTTGTTTCGAAACCTTCAGAAATCTAAATTTAGTTCTTTATTTTTCAAAATATTTTCCAGTTTTAAATCAAGTTTGGATTTTCTCGAAACTTGTAATACCTTGTAGATTTCCACAACAAAATAAAACAAAAATATCAATAAAAAGTTATACAAATTTTCAAATTGTAGAAACTTACACTTTATTATTTATTTTTTTACTTTTCTACAACAAAATAAAAGAAAAAAATTAGCTATTTTTTCCACCAGTGTTGGTTGGTTTTGACTAGTTGGTTTGGGTTAGATGGTTCACTTCCTTTGGGTTGGTTCGTTCTGTTTGGTTGATTTGGACTCGTTTTTTTGGCTTGGTCTGTTTAAGTTTATTGGTTTGGGTCGGTTGTTTTGGATTGGTTCTTCTTGATTGATTTGGGTAGGTTACTTTGGGTTGGTTTGGGTTGGTTGGTTTGGGTTGGTTGGTTTGGGTTGGTTGGTTTGGGTTGGTTGGTTTGGGTTGGTTGGTTCGGGGTGGTTGGTTTGGGTTGGATGATTTGGGTGAGTTGGTTTGGGTTAGTTGGTTTAGGTTGATTGGTTGGTTTTGACGGTTGGCTTAGGTTGGTTTTTTCGGGTTGGTTGTTTGGTTTGCGTTAATTAGATAGGTTTGATGGTTTGGATTCCTTTTTGTTGACTAGGGCATGCTCTCTTACGTTAGTTCCTTTGGGATCTTACCTTCTGTTTGGTTCGTTTGGGTTGATTGGTTTGAGTTGGTTCGTTTGGTTTAGTTCTTGTTTTAATTAAATTTTTTTAATTTCAATTTCATTTTTCAATTGCAAATCTTGTTGTATTGAAATAGCAGTTATCAACAAACCATATATAAACTACCTGCGAAGATAGGATGACTTCTAGGCAACCCTCCAAATGAAAAGGTACATCTTAATGATCCGGGAGTATATAAAATTCCTTGCTCTTGCGGCAAAGTCTATATTGTATAAACCAGGAGCGTGGTGAGCCAACGTGTAGATGACCATGAGAGTATTTTATTTGAAAAAAAACGTCATTGCAAAAGCATACAATATTTTGCAAAGAAGATAAAGGCAAGCAAACGAAATCTCAAAACATCCTAATAACATCGATAGGGTGAATGGATATATACCAATCCGATTTGGCTCTCCGTGCTCCCGGGTTTTTTAAAAAAGACTTGATTAGCCAATCAAGTTCGACTAGTTCGACTAGAAGCTAAGCTACTTACATCTTTAGCTTTCTTTAGATGGTGTAGGTACAACAAGATCGTCCCAAAATTTTCATAATTCGTCACAAAAGTCAAATTACTGTTTTCGACCCTAAAAAGGCAACTGTAAAAAGGCCATACCATTGCAACATGAAAGCCAGCATTTTTGTATAATGGTTTAGAGAAAAATGGTAGACAATGTCATGTTTGATGTCAGATATTTCAATAATTGTAACAACATCAAAACTGATGAAACTATGGAATCATGTTTTTTATTATTGTAACAAAATACTTTGTATAGCACCATTTTAACTGAATTTTGATTGACCACAAAAATTCCGCAACATTTGCTGCTCAGAGGATAGCGGAACTTCATTACAAACTGAATTTATAATGACAAATTGAAAAATATTAATAATAGCAATTTGTTCTTGAGACGTGAGAAGTGAAAAAATATTGCCATGGAGGAATTAAATCAGTTTATCCGCAACCCTCTTCAAGTTGTCGTCTTCACAAAAAAATGTAGCATCCACACATACAGACAATCTTATACTAACATCCCACTATCAATCCCCAAGTCATTTAAAACTTATTTTCTTGCCACATGTAAGCCTAATTATCCGAATCTACAGATATCGATTTTGATATTGATTAGATATTATGAATGTGATTGAGCTAAGCTTGGAAACGTTTCACAATTTTTCATAGTTGAACGGGGAAGAGTTACACACGCCAGAATGAAAAATATTTGTTGCTTTCCTATTTATATATTTTCATTTTTCAAAAAAGCTCCTCATATTGAACAAAATGAAGAAACTGTCAAGGGTACTTCTGGAAAGATGAGTGGTTCCCACACCTTACAAATCCTGGCGACAATAAGTGGTGAGTTTGAAAAGTATAGATCTGAAAGCCCAATAAACATTGTAGATTAGCTTCATAAATCAGTTGATGACATTTTTTGTTTTTATATTTTTTGTATTTGGTTGCTTTAGTTTATCGTTTCAAGTATTTTACATTTACGTCCCGATTCACAAGGGCATTATCAATATCTCTTTATAATAATCAGATTGTATATGCTATCTCTAAAACCCGAGTTAAGTGAAAACTAGTTTGAACTTGTTGAAACGCGAAACTACCAGAATTATTTGTGAAAAACAGGTTTAACTAGTCAAAATGCGATTTTACCGAAGAAACATAAATAATTTTTAGATTTAATCTGGGATGGAGTCTAGAGCGAGTGCCATTACTAGAGGGATGTAGCATTTTGACTACTTAACAACGAAGTTTAAATCAAAGTAACATTTTTCATTTGAGAAAGAATTCGTAAATTTTTTTCTGATTTAATTCCAACTTATACCTGATTTCGAGAAAAGTCAACCAGATACTACAATACTTATTTAGGTGATCTTTATCATTTCAGCTATTCGAATTACTATTAATGTTTCAATATTCGTGTGTTTCATAGTTAGCCTCGCAGCACTAGGAGTGGAAGTATTCCAAAATTGGACAAGTCCAGCTCTTCCACACTTGAAGAGTGAAAATTCTGAAATCCATATAACTGAGATACAAGGAACATGGATAGCATCGATTTTCAACCTCGGAGCAATTGCTGGTATTCCCTTATATCCTTTTATATTCCATTTCACAGGTCGCAAAAGAATTTTGTTATCACTCTCTGTATTTCAATCAATTTGTTGTGTTATGATCATTTTCGCACCAAATGTAGAAACCTTGTACATTGCACGATTCCTGGGTGGCCTTGTATATCTATCATGCTACAAAGTTGGCCTTACATACATTGGAGAAATAGCAGAAAAGAATATCAGAGGTTCCTTGATAGCAATATTACGAATATTCGTCCAAGTCGGAAATTTATACATTAAAACTGCTGGGGCCCTTCTTTCCTACAGGGATATGAACATAATGATGCTCTCAACACCTATCATCTTCTTTTTTACATTCCTCTTTATGCCGGAGAGTCCATATTTCCTCCTGAAGAGCGGACAAAAGACAGAGGCTCGGAAAAACCTTTCCAAACTCAGAGGTACGGAAGAACCTGAAATCCTGAACCCTGTTTTAGACCAAATGCAAAGGGATATGATTCAAGATAAAAAGCAAAGTATGTATGCTTTTCGAAAACTATTTTGTGTTAGAGGAAACAGGAGAGGTCTTATCATCATTCTTCTTCTTTATGCAACCTCGTCTTTCTGTGGTAGTCCAGCTATTGATTCCTACACGCAGGAGATTTTGGGCTACATTGATTTAGTCCTGGATCCAAAATACTGTGCAATGATATTAGCAAGTATTAATGTATGTACGATCTTTTTTTCTCTTCTACTCGTGGATCGAATGGGAAGAAGATTTTTGGCTTTATGCTCAGGAATAATATCCACTATTGGTTTGGTAACTGTAGCCTGTTTCTTTTTTATGAAATCGTTCCTGTTTATTGAAATGACTTCTTATACATGGATGGCAGTACTTGGTTTTATATTTTTTACTGCTGGAGTAGAGTTTGGTGTTAATATAATCCCCTCCATGATGTTGAGTGAACTCTTAGCACTAGATGTTAAAGGAACAGGAATATTGTGCATCACTTTGGTAGGCCAAGTTTACGCTTTTGTGGTTATATCTACTTTCCTGTGGATTAATTCCATTGCTGGTATTTATACAACATTTTTGCTCTATGCCGTTTTTTGCCTCGTTGGAAGTTTGACTTTTTTTTACATTGCGCCTGAAACGAAAGATAAAACTTTGGAAGAGATTCAAGATATTTTGCATGCAAGGAAAAGTGTGCATAAGGCTGATAAATAATCATTCGATCATCTTATACATAGTATGTCGGTTGATTGGGATGGCTTGTACCCCAACTTTTTTGAGATTTCAACTTCATAAATTATTAAATTATACCCCATTTATAACCAAAACAAAATTGTGCGCTTCGTTTTTTATCAGAAGAAAAGGTTCATATTTATGTAGTTAATACTCAAATGCAACTGTACAAAATGCATTCCTATGCCAAGCAAAGTTTGATGTTAGGTACTATAGAAATGTCGACGATTGTAGTATAATGTAGGTATTATGTACTGTTATAACAAATTGAATGTACAACAATATTTCAACTGAATTTTTGTGAATAATAAACATTATATGTTTAGAAACAATTACCATGTTTGAAAACATATTGAAAATAAAATATCATAGATTCAATACTTTCACGATCATTCATTATGATAAAAGCTTGTCTTGTTCTTATATATACTTTCTACAATGCCTGTGATTGGCCAGAGGGACCCACTGTGAAGAGTGGTCAAACTTGATTGGCCAATCAAGTATTTTTTTTAAATCCAGGAGGATGGACAGCCAAATCGGATTGGCATTATATCCATTGTCCCTATTGATGTTATAAGGATGTTTGCAGATTTCAATTGTTTCTTTATGTTCTCTTGGAAAAATATTGTATGTTCTTGCGATGACGGTTGTTTTGTTATATACAATGCTATTTCCTGTTTCAAAATAATACTTAGATAGTGCTGACTGCGTGGAATGTTTTAGCCTGACTTTACTCTCATGTTCCTTTACATGTTGGCTCACCGCGCTCCCGGCTTGTCTAATATAGACTTTGCCACAAGAGCAGGGAATTTTATATAGTCCTGGATCACTGAGATTAAATTAAAGAAAAAGCTTTTCCTCATATTCGTCTATATGACTATTTATGATGTTTATCGATTTCAAATAGTTTCGCGATTTTCGGTTCATGTCCGGAAATTTAATCTAATCCACACAAAAATGAATCCATTTTTCTTTGTTTCGAAAAAAACGATATTCGGACGTCGGGCAATTCCCATAAAGTTTATTACGTATTTCCCATAAGAAAAAAAGACTTTTTTTCCAAAAAAAAACCCATAAGTGAAAAAATGGGTTTTGCGAGTTTTTGGCGCCAATTTTGATTTTTTTGCAGTTTTCTTAAATTCAAATTGATCCTCATACATAATATACTACTTTGTACTGATAATTAGTACTGATAACTATTTGGTTGTTAATGCAACTGTCTGATTGAAAATGAATTCTGTTCTTGTTGAAAATTCGTCTTTTAGGTTTGAAAATTCATTTTTTTTCTTAGGGATACTTTTTTAGTTGAAAATACAACTATTTTGTTGAACAATATATTTCGACTTCAAATCTTAGGAATTAAAAGTATTCCATATTGAATTCAATACACAGAATTTTAATTTATTTTATTCAAAGGAATTCACACTCCTATTATTCCCCTATTTTCGTAAAAAAAATCACTCTACTTCCCCGGCTGTAAGAAAATTTTGGTCTACCTTACTCTGGATGGGGGGGGGGGGTAAGGTAAAAAAGAACAAAATTGATAACGCAGTTTATGGACGATCCTTAAAGAATGCCAACTTTCACTTGAGCTGCAACATTATCAAAACCCTAGCTTTTTCTGCTCTCCTGAACTGAACCAGAGAAATTGTCTCAACGTTTCAAAAAGATAATTTGGCAAATGTCAGTATCTGGACCTACCACCGGAGACTAGTCACTGGACATCTAGTCGCCGGCGACCAAACGCTGGACATGTAGTCGCCGGACATCTAGTCGCCGGTGACTAGCATCAGGACATCTAGCCGCTGGCGACTAGTCGCTGAACATCTAGTCACCGGCGACCAAACTCTGGACATGTAGTAGCCAGTGACTAGCATCAGGACATTTAGTCACTGGCGACTAGTATCTGGACATCTAGCCCCCAGCGACTAGTCGCTGGACATTTAGTCCCCGGCGACCAAACGCTGGACATGTAGTCGCCGGTGACTAGCATCAGGACATTTAGTCGCTGGCGAGTAGTATCTGGACATCTAGCCGCCAGCGACTAGTCGCTGAATATCTAGTCGCCGGCGACCAAACGCTGGACATGTAGTCGCCGGACATCTAGTCGCCGGTGACTAGCATCAGGACATCTGGTCGCCGGTGACTAGCATCAGGACATCTAGTCGCTGTACATCTAGTCGCTGGCGACCAAACACGACATGTAGTCGCCGGTGACTAGCATCAGGACATCTAGTCGCTGGCGACTGGTCGCTGGACATTTATTTGCTGGCGACCAAACGCGACATGCAGTCGCCGGTGACTAGCATCAGGACATCTAGTCGCCGGTGACTAGCATCAGGAGATCTGGTCGCCGGTGACTAACATCAGGACATCTAGTCGCTGTACATCTAGTCGCTGGCGACTAGTCGCTGGACAGTTAGTCGCTGGCGACCAAACGCGACATGTAGTCGCCGGTGACTAGCAGCAGGACATCTAGTCGCTGGCGACTAGTATCTGGACACCTAGCCACCGGAGACTAGTCGCTGGACATTTAGTCCCCGGCGACCAAACTCTGGAGGTGTAGTCGCCGGTGACTAGAATCAGGACATCTAGTCGCTGGCGAGTAGTATCTGGACATCTAGCCGCCAGCGACTAGTCGCTGAACATCTAGTCGCCGGCGACCAAACGCCAAACATCTAGTCGCTGGCGACTAGTATCTGGACATCTAGTCGCCGGCGATTAGTCGTGGAACATCTAATATTTTAAAAGAGTGCTCACCATTTGACTTGTATTTAATATTATCAGTATTGTATGTTATCAGTATTGTATCAACATATTGAAATGCATCTTCTCCAAGAGAAGCTTATTTTCTACTTCGTTGCACAAACTCCGCAAACTTTATTAGACTCCAGGCAGAATATCGTGACAATAGTAACGCAAAAACGTCCAAACTTTCAGACACAGCGACAGGTGGAATCCCAGAAGCCGGCCCCAAGCCATAATCGAATTTCACGTTCCCGAGATGGTATCGGTCACCACGAAGCGTAATAAATAACTGGAGAAAGTTTGGAGACATGACATTTTGCAGGTTAACGCACTCGAGGTTATTCAACGAAAACCACACGTGTTGCAACCAGAGTTGGGGAGTAACTTACTACAAGGAACTGAGTTACTGAAAAAGTACGTTATTTGTAACTTTAGGGTAACTTTGTTACTTTTTTAAAAAGGATCTTCTGACGTAACTTAGTTACGATTTTTGCAGTAACTTGGAACTTTAATTTTAGTTACTTCGAACTTCGAACTTAGCTTGAAGAATTCGAAAAAATGAGAAGCTTTCCAATAATTACAAAAGATCAGAGGAGATTTTTTATTCAAGATTCATGGGAAAATTTTGAACTTTTTTTGTAATTAATTCTAAGACAAGATTAAAAAAAATGTCAAAGCATTTTTAATTATTTGCTAAAATTTTTAAAAAGAGTGTGGAAGATTTAAAATCAAAATTTTGCAATTTTGCTGCATCACATCATTTTAGATTAAAATTGAGTAATTTTAAGAAATAGTTAGGAGTTTTGAAACGATTAAAAAAAATTAAAACTTGTAAATATTTTTTAAGAAATAAATTAATTTTAAGAGATTATTTAAAAAGATTGAAAACATTTCTAAAAATTTCTAAGATTGTCAAAGAAGAATCTGAAGGATTTTGAGAAAGTTTTTTTTTATTTCGCAGTATTTAAAAAGAATGCACGAAAAATTTGAGTCATTTTCAAAGAAAAAATTCAAAAAGAAAGTTATTAAGATTCATGTGATAATTTTAAATAATTTTTCATTCATGAAAATGAACTGTAAGAGAATTTTTAGAATTGTGGGCTTTTAAAGATTTCAAAAAAAATTATTAGGCAACTTTTTCAGATTTGGAATAATTTTTCAAAATTCTAAGATAATTTCGAGTTAGTTGAAAATATTTGTATAAATTTTTATGAATTTTCTGAAGAATTTTATGGAAATTATATTTATATGAATTTAAAAGCAAACTGACAATACAATACGATAAAAAAATTTTTGAAGAGGGTTCACCTATTTTTTTGAAAATTTGTATTTTCTGGTGAAAAATCTAACTTTTTTTTTTAAATTTTACCTAATTTGTTGAAAAACCACTTGTTTTGTTTAAGATTCATAATTTTAGTTGAAAATTCATCTCTCGTTGAAAATTTAACTATTTTCTTCCGAATTCGTTTTTTTTTTTTTTTTTTTTTTTTTTTTTTTTTTTTTTTTTTTTTTTTGAGGGTAGAACATTCAAACATTTTGCTAGAAAATTTTACTATTTGATTGGAACTTAACTTTTACGTCAAAAATTTCACTCTTTTGTTAAAAGTTTTTTTTTCAAATGGTTGAAAATGCAACTATTTGTTTGAAAATTAACTTTTTTGTTGGAAATTCAACTGTTGTGTCATCATTTTAGTTGAAAAATCTTTTTTTTCTACATTTCTAAACCTTTTTTAAAATTATTTTTCCAACTGAAAATTTAACTATTCCATGTTTGGTTCAACATCTATCTTCTTCAGCTGAAAATTAAACTACTTTGTTTAAATTTCATATATTTTAGTAACAATTTTATTTTGGGTAGAAAATTAATTTTCTTAGTTCAAAATTAGTTTTTTTTTTCTTGAAAATTAATTTTTTCTTGGTTGGAAATTAGTGTTTTTATTGGAAATCAATTTTTTAAACTGAAAATTTAATTTAATTTTCGGTCGAAATTTTTTTTTATAGAAATTTAATCCTTTGGGTAAAAAATTTATTTGTTTGGTTGAAAATTCAATTATTTCGCTGTAAGTATATTTTATTTGTTTAAAAATTTATTTCTCTGAATAAAAATTAAACCACACTATTTTTTGTTGAAAATTGATATTTTTCAATTGAAAATCCATCTTTCTTGTTGAAATTTTTTTTTCTCTGTAGAAAATTAACATTTTTGCTTAGAAATTTCTTTACCAATTTGAATAATTGTTTCAAAATTCATGTCTTTCGTTGTTAATTATTCTTTTTTGATATAAAATTAGTTTTTTTTTTTTAAATCCATTTTTTCAAACTAAAAATTTAGCTATTCCATTTTTCGTCGAAAATTGTTGAAAATTTTTTTTTTTTTTTTAACGGTAGCAATATAACCTTCTTGGTTGAAAATTCTATTATTATTCTTTGGTTGAAATTTTATTCTGTTGGTTGAAAATTAATTTTATTTTCCTGGGAAATTAATTTTTTCAATAAAAAATTAACTATTCAATTTTTTGTTGATTTTTTTGTTTAGATATATATTTAATCTTAAACAATATATTTTTTGTTAATAATTTACCTTTTTTTGGTAAAAATATAACCTTTTTGTTTGAAAATTTAACTATTTGGTTAAAAATGTATTTTTTTATTGAAGATGCAGAATTTTAGTTAAAAGTTTATTCCTTCAGTTAAAAATTTAACAAATTTTTCATTTTATTTTTTTTTGAAAATGAATTTTTTTTAAATAAGAATGTAGCTATTTTCTTTTTGCAAGAAAGTTGATCTTTTTCAGTTAAAAGATCACTTATTTTGTTCAAAACTCTTCTTTTTAAGTGAAAAATTCAATTATTCTTGTAGAAAATTTATATTTTCAAGTTGTAAATTCAACTTTTTTTCCAAAATTAGTCCTTATAATATAAAAATTCAACATTTTAGATGAGATTTTTTTTCTTCATTGATGTAAAAATCTTTCTTGCTTTCTTTTACATTTTTAACTGAATAATTAAATTGTTAACTAAATAGTGAGATTTTCACAAAAATTAAATGTTATTGAAGATCGAATACAGATCGAATCGGATTTTGTAAATTGAACAAAAAATTCTGTAAGACATTCAATTTTTTTCTCCCAGTAACAAGACTCATTTCTCAGGATCATATTTCAAATCGAGTAGTTTAATACACGCAAGAATAATTTACTGTAGCACAGTATGTAATAACGAGGGTTCTCATAACAAGAATTTAATTTTCCTTAATCTGCAATCCCAATTACGGTTATTTTTCTGCTTGAGGGAAATCCCTTTTTCCGGGAATCGCCTCAATTATTGTCTTCGCTCCCTGCATTTCTGCTTGAATAACTTAGGTTGAAAGGAGAGTAATTTTTTCATAATATTCACGTAAGGGGCTGTACTTAATATGTTTAACTCAAGATCTTTTATTTACTTGCATTTTTAAGAAAATATTAAAATTTTCAACGAAAGTGAAATTATCAACAAAATAATTGACTTATTTTCTTCCTTCAGTGAAAAATCTTTATTTATTGATAATTTTTCTTTTTGGGTTTAAAAACTCTTTTCTTGTATAAATTTCATGTTATGTGACTTAATATTAGCTGCTATTTTCATGATGGACATTTATTTATCCTTCAAAATACCTTCATTAAAATTATCGAATTTTTGCAAATGTTTGTGATGTTGTGAAGTGAGTATCCGAATTCAGTTTCCAAAATTATATTTGCATATATTTCAATTTTTCATGGTATTAATTTAAAAGGTTTTCAATAATCAAAATTGTAAGATAAATATTAAATAGAAGTTATTCTAATATTTCAATGAAAATAATTATTAAATGCTTTCTATATTCTGAACTCATTGATTAACATAAACTGATTATTTACTTCAAGGTTATGCAATTGAATGTTGACTATAACTTGTGCAATAAGTTTGTTAATGTTTGAAATACCTCTATTTCAATTATGTATTTTTTTTTATTTTTGCGATGTTGTGAAATGAGTATCTGAATTTTGATTTTGGCATTATGTGCACATATGTTTGAATTTTCTCTTTCATAGTTTAAAAGGTTATTATTCATTCAAATTTTCAGAAAAATATGAAGTGAAAATTATTTGAATGATTCAATTAAAATAATTCTTCAATGCTTTTTGTGTTATGAAATGATTAATGAATTATTGACTGATTGATTTTCTCACAAAATTAAATAATATAAATATTTAGTTTCAATTTTTCTCTATCAAGCAATATAAATTAATTTTTTACTTCAAGGTGATGTGACTGCATATTGGATATATTTATTATAATAGTTTATTTTTTTCAACCTATCTCTATTACAATTATATAATTTTTTATAACATTTATGACGTCGAATGAGTATCTGAATTCAATTTTCCAAATTATATTTACAATTTTCATGTGTTAGTGATGATTGAAATTTTGAAATTAATTTTTTTCATAATATCAAATTACATAAAGATTGATTTTCAATTTTTTAATATCAACTCACATAAATTGATTATTTCCTTCAGGGTTATGTAATTAAATATTGGTCATGATTTATATGATAAAGGTTTATTTACTTTCAAGGTACAATTACAATCATATCATTTTTGTAAGTTTTCGTGATATTGTGAAATGAGTATCCGAATTCAATTTACATAATTAGCTTTTTTTTCTCAATTATAGGAAAGTGATAGTTCATCAATGTTAACAGAAGTGATTGTTCAAACAATTTATTATTAATGTTAATAATATGTTTTAGAAAAATACTACAAAAAATTTATCATACTTATTAATAATATTACATTTTAATAATGTTAGAAAAATGCGTTTTTTTTAATTTCTGGCTTTTTGTCCAATTTTCATTTGGAGTGAAGTAATAATGAATTCAAGTTGACGAAATAATTGTTTAAACAATTTATTATCATTGTTAATAATATTCTCTTTGCTTAATTTGTGGAATGTTGCGGTTTTTTCTGAAATTTTCCACTGTTTGTCTATTTTTCATTATGCGTGACTTAATAAATAGTTATATTTGGCAAAAAGAATTGTTTAAACAATTTAATATTGTTTATATTTATCTTTTCTTAGATAAGTGATAGAAAATGGCCGTTTTTTGTAAAATCTTGCACTTTGCTTCGCCTGCTTAATTACTAACAATTAATAAATAAACATTAGAGAAAAGTATATTTTAAATAATCTCTTTGCTCTTTCTACCTATTCCTAATTATTCTATTCTTTTTTTCCTCTTCTGTAAAATCGCTTTTCTTCTTTGAATTAATTTTTTTCAAACATTGAGAAAAGAGCCAAAATAATTCACTTAAGACAACAATACCATTCGGAAAATCATTTTTTTTGTGATTGACTTGTTATTTGTTCATAAATAAAAAGGCGATGCAAAGTTATAGATTTTAGAAAAAACCGCCACATTCTAGCACTTATCTAAGAAAAGATAGTTAAAAACAATATTAATTTGTTTAAACAATTTTTTTGTTAACTTGAATTCATTGTTACTTCACTCTAATTGAAAATTGGACAAAAAACCAGAAATTTCAGAAAAAACCGCATCTTTCTAACATTATTCAAATATAATATTAATAATAGTGATAACAAATTGTTTAAACAATCAATTTTCTTGACTCTAGTTAATTATTCAACTTATCTCAATTGAAAATTTGACTGGAAATGATTTTTTTCAAACTGCAATTTTTTAGAATTTTTCTAAGAGAATATTATTAACATTAATAATAAATTGTTTAAACAATCACTTCTGTTAATATTGATGAACTATTACTTTCCTCTTATTGAAAATTGGACAACAAGTAGGATATTTTTGAAGAAAATGCGTCTTTCTAACTCCATTCTATGAGAAAATTGCTAAAAATAATAATAAATTGTTTAAACAATTCATAAAAATATCAAATATTCAGTATAAAGTAATATATTATGTATTAGAAACAATTCGCATTAAAGAAAACCGCAAAAGTCATAATTACCGCGAAAAACTCGCAAAACCCATTTTTTCACTTATGGGGTTTCTTAGGGGCCCTATAAAACAGACTTATGGTGTTGTTATTCAAAAAGTGATATTTTATCCGTGTTCTGCGGCTAATTGTGAAGAAGAATGTTGAGTTTCAACTCGATTGAGATTATGGGGAGACTATGGAATTTTATGGGTGTCCCCATAAAAATTACAAAAAATTTTTTTTGAATTTCCAATACATTTTTGGACCACCCTTTGTAAATCGAGTTGAATGAAGCCGCAACCCTGAACATGAACACGATGCCTACGGCACGGCCTGGCGCATATGACACTGCCCGCGTTTATGGACCGAGCCTAACACATACCATTAACGTCGACCACATCCCGCCCCATCCCCTTCACTTCCACATACCCACCTTACAATGTATCGTCGAGCACCGGACGGTAATATAGTACAACATGGACGGCCGTTTATTACAGCTGGTCGTACAGTCAAGTGCATAATTAGACTCAACGCGTTACCCTGAGTGCACCATCATAATCACAATCAAGGATCTCGAAGAGCTCCATTATCAAATATTCCGACCAGGTGTCAAGTTTCCTTTTTTTCAATTCGAAAGAGATTGATTTGATTCTAAATAAACCTTAAAGCCCTCACAGCAATAGGGGATCGTCATGAGTACAGTTCCACCGACCAAGCGTCAGTGGCGTGGCGTCAGTTATACGTGAGTGGCGTCAGTTATACGTGAGTGGCTGGCGTATCCAGTGGCTCGGTGGAGGGGATACGTAGGTTGGAAAGAGAAGGCGGATACCCTTCTCGGACTTCTCGCTCACTCCTGTGTATCCCCTCCACCTCCGCGGCGCAAGATCGGCTGCGCCACTCACGTATAACTGACGCCACGCCGCTGATGCTTGGTCGGTGGAACTGCACTGCTTGAGTACTCGTGATACTCATTTCACAACATCGCGAAAATTAAGAAAAATACGCAAATTATAGTCAATATTCAATTACATAACCTTGAAGTAAATAATCAGTTTATGTTACCTTATCAAAAGCAATTAAAATTCAATCATCATGCAATTTAAAATTGTGGAAAAAATAATCAGCTAATAACTAATTTATCTATTCATAACATAAAAAACATTCATTGAAATATTAGAATAACTTGTATTTAATATTTATCTTAAAATTCCAATTATTAAAAACCTTTTAAGTTATTACCACGGAAAATTGAAATATATGCATATCTTATTTTGAAAACTGAATTCGGATACTCACTTCACAACATCACAAACATTTGCAAAAATTAAATAATTTTAACGGAGGTATTTTCAAGGAAAAATAAATGTCTATTTTCTACAAGAATTGAATTTACAAACAAAAAATTTAACTTCAGCAAAAATTTACATTTTACAATTTACATTTTCAGTTGAAAAATTAATTTTAAACCAAAAAAGACTGTTCTACTAAACAGTTAAATTTTGAACCAAAGACATAAGCCCTTAATCAGAAAAATAAATTTTCAAGAATATTGTTCAAGTTTTACCCAATTAGTTTAATTTTTAATTTAAAAGGATTAATTTTCAACAAAATAGTTCAACTTTCAACCGAAGAGATGAATTTTCAACTAAAAATATAACTCCTCAAAAAAAAAGATTTCTTAACAAAGTGACTTTTCTATTCTAAAAGATTTTAGTTGACTTTTCACGATCAAAATGTACATTTTTAACTAAGAAATGAGTTTCTACGAGAAGAATTAAATTTTCAATAAAAAAAAAGAATTCCCACTCACAAAGGATAACTTAAAAACAAATTTGTTGAATTCTCTACGCAATTGACAGGCAATTTTTCAAAACCAAAATATGAATTCTAAACAAAAAATGAATTTTCTACGAACTAGTTGAATTTTCAACAAAACAGAATTTTAACAAAGAAAACAGAACAAAATTCTACTAAAACAGGTTATTTTTTGAATCAAAAAGACAAATTTCCAAAAAAAAGTTGAATTTTCATAAAAAATGATTCCAAATAGACTTTTCTACAAAAACTACAAATTTGTAAGAAAAACGTAAATTTTCTAGGAAAGAGTTGAATTTTCAACCTAAAAAGTCGAATTTTTAACAAAACAGTAGAATTTGCAGAAAGTTATGTAGGAGGCCTAAAAGTTACAGAATTATTCAAAAATGATTTAAAAATTTTTAAAGATTTTAAAAGCTTGCGAAAAAAATATAAATTTTTGAAGATTTTGCAAATGAACGCCAAGCTCTTTAGAAATTTGAAATTCCCTAAAAATCTGCATTTTGCTTTTCCTAAAATTATTTTTAAATTCTGCCAAATGGCAAATTTTTTGAATCATCTTGATTCTTTTTTGGCAATTTTGCGAATCTTTTGAAATATTTAAAACATTTTTGAAATATTCTCTGAAAATTAACTTTGCAAAACAAAATTGGACAAAAAATTGAATTTTCAACCAAGTTTTATCCTAAAGATTATTTTTGAAATCTTTAAAAATCTACATTTCTAAAAAATCTTTCAAAATTAAAATTTTTTTCCGATTCTCTTCAATTCTACTAAATATTTCTTGAATTTTTTCGATTTTTTTCTTTGATTTTTTAATCTTAACCCATTGAAATATTTTGCTCTAAAATCTTCTACACTCGATTTCGAAATTCCAGGATTAAAAATTCTCACATCAATGTTGAAAAAAAAAATCTTTTCTCAATCTTGTCAGACATTATAAACATTCTAATCTTTAGAAATTATTTAAATTTTTCCTGATTTTTTATCAATTCGGCAAAATAAAAAGAATTGCCTCAAAATCTTTTAAATTCTTTTTTGCCAATTTTTGAAATCTTTTGAAATGTTTTGAAATCTTTTCAAATAATCTCGAAAGATTATTTTTTCGAAATAAAAAATTATTTTAATTTTTCCTATGAACCTACTGCTAATATCTACAACATATTTTAAAATATTCCAAGAAATTTGTAATAAATTTTAACCAGTATTCTGCCAAGCTTTAAAAGCCAGTACTGGCCCAGTCCAACCAGCCAGTAATTAAATTCCGGTATTCTTCACTGAGCCAGCACTGAGCCAGCGCTGAGCCAGCGCTTGGCCGGCCTTGTATTTCCACCTGGACTATCTTTTCCAGTCATCAATAAAACAGAACAAATGAAACTTGTCCGTAACAAGAGACAAAGGAAAATCTTCATTCACAAGTGCACATGAGTTTTCTTTGTTTCTGAATTCCTCTGCGGGAAATAAGAGTCATCATCAGGCCAGGATAGTTGGATCAAGTTTCCCCTACCGTTTCCCATTAAGGAATTTGGCTCGCTCCTTATCGAGCAATTCCCAAGCGATGCAGAAACTAATTGCGATTTTGAAAAATGGTTGATTCCTAAGACCGTTCGTCAATCATCGGAAGCATGATGCTGTGACGCGGAAAATGAGCGGATCACATCTGCAGCCAGCTCATCGATCCTCCAGGATCTTCGAATAATCGAGTTCCCTGGGTAAACCCATGGTGATGGTGATTTCCAGAATATTCTCACAGAATTCCAGTCTCCATGCTCCACAGTTCCTACCCTGCCATGAATATTAAGTGGATCACCAAAACCCTGTTCAGTCGAAATGTAATTGACGTGGTGACGTGGCTCGGATCGACTTACACGCAAGGCTCCCACTTTGTCGAATTCTGGCACGTGACCAAAATCTCGCAACCGGACCATGACTCGATGCGACACTATTTCACTGGAGCAGAGATTCTATGCACTAGAAATAATTGTAATAGAGATATTTTAAAGAAAAATCAAACTTTCATTAGAAAAATAATAGCCCACATTCAATTACACAACCTCAAAGTAAATAATCAATTTATGTTACTTAATTGAGGAAGAAAATTGATTCAATTTTTATTTAATTTAAAATTTTGAACTAAATAAATCGACCAATAATTAAACGCAAGGATCCTACTTTGTCGAATTCTGGCACGTGACCAAAATCTCGCAACCGGACCATGACTCGATGCGACACTATTTCACTTGAGCAGAGATTCTATGCACTAGACATAATTGTAATAGAGGTATTTTAAAGAAAAATCAAACTTTCATTAGAAAAATAATAGCCCACATTCAATTACACAACCTCAAAGTAAATAATCAATTTATGTTACTTAATTGAGTAAGAAAATTAATTCAATCTTTATTTAATTTAAAATTTTCAACTAAATGAATCGACCAATAATTAAACGCAAGGTTTTTACTTTCTCGAATTCTATTGACGCACTTGACCAAGACCTCGCAACCGGACCATGACTCGATGCGACACTATTTCACTTGAGCAAAGATTCTATGCACTAGACATAATTGTAATAGAGATATTTCAAAGAAAAATTAAACTTTCATTAGAAAAATAATAGCCCACATTCAATTACACAACCTCAAAGTAAATAATCAATTTACTTTACTTAATTGAGTAAAAAATTGGATTCAATCTTTATTTAATTTTAAATTTTGAAATGAATGAATCGAGCAATAATTAAACGCAAGGTTCCCACTTTTTCGAATTCTGTTGATGCACGTGAGCAAAACCTTGCAACCGGACCATGACTCGATG
>CAKNXH010002002.1:118538-134227 GCA_932178445.1 Andricus quercusramuli
AACAAAATTGTTGCATTTTCAACTAAAATCGGAATATTAACATTTTCAATTGAAAAAATTAATTTTCATCAAAATAGTTAAATTTTTACCAATTAGCGCCTAGAGCTTCCATAAATAAAAAGCAATGATGTTAATTTCAGTTGAAGGCGAATAGTGCGCAACTAGGATGTATCGCATTAGCATTGATAAGTGTTATAATAAAAAATGTAGATTTTCCATTAAATCAGAATATTTACATTCTTAATTGAAGAAATTAATTTTCGACAAGATAGTTAAATTTTTACCGATTATCACCTACAGCTTCCATAAATAAGAAGCAATGATGTTAATTTCATTGAAGGCGAATGGTGCGCAACTAGGATGTATCGCATTAGCATTGATAAGTGGCATACTAAAAGAAAAGTTCTGACAATCTGGTTCAACGGAATTCGATTACTCGAGATTATATCGGATTACCCTGGATTACCAGGGTATCATATTACTTTTCAACAAAATTGTTGCATTTTCAACTAAAATCGAAATAACAACATTTTCAATTGAAAAAATTAATTTTCATCAAAATAGTCAAATTTTTACCAATTATCACTCAGAGCTCCCATAAATAAGAAGCAATGGTGTTAATTTCAGTTGAAGGTGAATGGTGCGGAACAAGGACGTATCGGATTAGCATTGATAAGTGGCATACTTAAGTATTTTATTTTCATTTTCATTATTATTTATTATCATTATTTATTATTATTCCTTATTATTATTTATTATTATTATATTTATCTTATTTTATTTATTTATTTTTCATTTTATTTATATTTTTACTTCAGGCAACTTCTAAGAATCTGGTTCAGCGGAGTTCGGTTACTCGAGATTACCCTGGATTTTCGATTTTCAACTAAAATTCAACTAAAGTGTACTTTTCAACAAACAAAAGGGATTTTTAACAAGAAGATTAATTTTCTACCAAAAAGGGCAAATTCTTAACAAAATACATACATTTTCAACCATGAAATTACTTTTTTCTCAAAATTGGTTGATTTTAACAACCTAGATTAATTTTCAACGAAATGATTTGATTGTTATTCAAGAACATAAAATAGCGAAAAAGTTCAACTTTCAATTTAACAGATGAATTTTCAAGCAAGAATTTTAATTTTCCACACAAAAAAAATTAAATTTTACCCGAATATATTCAGCTTTGACCAAGAAAGACAAATTTCAACTAGAAATGAAAGTCAAATTTTTTATTTGAAAAAAAAAGTTTTAACAAGAAGCATGTTCAGTTACATTTTCAGTTAAAACAATTATTTTTTTAACCCAAAAAAACGAATTTTCAACAATTTACATACATTTTTCACAAAAATATTAAAATTTTCAACCTAAAAAGATGAATTTTCACCAAAAAGATTGATTTTTAAACAAAAAAATAATCTTTTAAAATATATTAAGTTTCAACAAAGAATAATAAATTTTCAAACCAAATGAAACAGTTCAATTTTTTAGTTAAACGAATTAATTTTCACCCAAAAAAATGAGTAGTTAAATTTTCAATTAAAAAGTTAATTTTCAACTACAAAAAAAGTGAATGATCAACAAATTACTTGAATTTTTATTAGAATAGTTTAATTTTCAATCAAAAATATGATCTTTCCACAAAAAAATTTGAATTTTCGAGCAAGAATCTTAATTTTCTATAAAAAAAAGGTTTCAACAAAATATATTAGGTTCTTCAATGATAAAAAAAATAAATTTCTAAGAAAATAATTAAATTGTGATCTAAAAATCGAATAGTTAAATTTTTATTTAAAAAATTATTTCTTTTCAACCATTAAAAAAAACGAATTTTCAACAATATTGTAAAATTTTCAACCAAAGAAATGAATTTGCTACCAAAATAGTAGAATTTTCAACATAAAAACAGGAATTTCCATCAAAACAGTTGATTTTCCAACGAAAGAAAAAGTTTTCAATGAAATTGTTGAATGTCCTACAAAGTAAAATAATTTTCTATCAAATACTTGCATTTTCTAAAAATAAATTAATTACATTTTTTATTTAAAAAAAAAAATAATTTTCAAGAAAAAAAGCAAATTTCCAAGAAAAATAAATTTTTGAATATGTAGTTAGATTTTCAACCAAAGAAATGAATTCACTAGTAAAATATTTGAATCTTCCATGTTCAATTTCTTTATAGAAAATTTATCTTTTTGTTTAAAATTGTGTTAGATCTACAGTAAGAAAGCGTTACCAAGCGTTACTCTCGAAAATCGTCATAATCGAAAATGACAATATCGTTTAGAGATTTCTCAATAAGTATTTTTTAACGTTTTCAGATATCTGTTTGGCATACATTTTAAAAAGATTTTCCAAATTTTTTGATTTTTCGTAGTCACATGTTTTCATACCCTTAATTTGAACAAATATTTCAGACTGTTTGCAAATTTGTCCGGTTTTGAAAATTTCATTTTCTAAAGTGGTCAAATTTGTGGCAATCATCCTAACATTATTATTTTACTTGCATTTTCTATAGCATTAATTTGTTAAAAATAGTTTATGGATGGCCCCAAACCAGTTGCTTGTAATATTTCCATCTTACTTCGAGTCACAGACAATATTATATTTAAGTTTCACATTTCTTTTCAAAATAAATTAATGGTACCTGCATTACTACATACATCAATACACACATAAATTAAATAAAGAGCACATGGGCTATGCTTCGGAAAACCATTGCTCGAAGTGCCACTAGAGTGTGTGGTACTGCGGTTGTAAGAAGAATGACTGGTGATGTGTCGCGGAATGATAAAATCCACCTTAGCGATGACATTTCTTTTTAAAATAAATTAATGGTGTGTTGGAAGTTCGTCTGCAATTACGATTTGGAAATTACTTGAGATGAGGTGATTCCTTCCTGTGGGAGATTCCTTGATTTCTGCAGAGGTCATATCTTCAACCTCACCGCTGTACATGTTTATTTTCACTCGGACTCCGGTCCGAGATCGAGAATCATCTCGGTTTTTATATATTGCACGAAGTTTTCTATAACCATCCACTATTGCAAATACATGACCATCGGACGTAGATAATACATTTTGTTCTTCTCTTGGCATGAGCGCAAGGACCCCATATCTTTCTTTCAAGTGAATTGGTTTAACGCATGGAAAAGTGTATTTTCGAATTTCAAATAGCCGGTTTGGATTCGTGTGCGGAATAAGCCGCACAAATTGAAGATATTCAGGTTCAATTCGACTTAGGCATGAATAAGGACGACGAGGAGACCTGGACCTGGCACGAAGAGAAGGCTCAGCTGAAGGGTAAGACTTGACCGAAGAATGAGGTCTGGCAGGAGAAAATATTATTTATACTTATAACAACTATTTCAATAATAAAATTGATCAATATTGCAGTGAATTCCTATAATTGAATAAATGGAAGATACCTATCAGCAGGATGATCTCCGTCTGAAGAACAAGAAGTTCCAGAACGAGGAACACCAGAACTAAGAACTTCATTAGGTAAACTTTCGAACACTGTACTTGAATCTGCAAAAAGGAGAGGAGACCTGGTCCTGGCAGGAAGAGAAGGTTCTGCTGGAGAAGCCCTGGCCGCAGGATGAGGTCTGGCAGGAGAAATGAGAGATTTCAGAGAGTGATTTCCCTCAGGAGAATCAGAAATTCTGGAACGAGGAACTCCAGGAATAGGAGCGCCATTGGGTAAACATTCAAACTCTGTACTCAAATCTGCGAGAAGAAACAGAGGATTACATTTTCGTTGTGTATTCTTCTCCGGGATATCTTGCCGGATCTCAATTTTTCTGATACAGGGGGGAGGGGGGTTCAGAGAAACTATCATTTTAGATTTTTAATTTTTACTCTATCATTTAATAAGACCTGACGTAATTTGTGACTCACCCTTTACACATTCGATCATTTCAAGTTAGGTGTTCACAGTTTAAGGTGTCCCATATGGTACGAGTTTCGTATCAATATGGATACTTTTCGAATTTCATTTTATTGAACACACATTCTGGTATTCCCGGAATAAAATGAGGATGAAAAAGTTTGGAAGAAAATTGTAATTGGGATGGGTGTAGATTAAATTGCACGAATTCCGATTTGCACACAGCTTGAAAAATTGTACTTAGAAATTGTAGATATATTATTATATTTACCAATAGAATTAATAATTACTGCAATGGATAAAACAAGTGTAGAAACAATCCTCATCTTTTCAGATCAGAGAAAAATATATTAATGATGAATTGGATGAACAATCTAACTGATGAATATTCTAGTGCTTCATTAGAGAACATAATATGTATCGTAGAGTCGTTATCTCTTGGATTGTAGGCGTAAGATTATCTCAATCCACCGTTTACATTACGTGGCAAACTTAGATAGTGACTACTACAACGGCCCATTTAAAGCTTCCAGATATCGTATTTCTTTCCCAACTTTGAAGTTTGTTTTCTCAAACTGAAGCTAATTCAATCTCTAAGAAATCCGTCGTGACCGATTTAAATTTTGAAAAGTCTTTGTTTGTTATCACCTCTTAGTTTCAAAGATATTTCTCAGGCCAAGGATTGAGAAGAAAGCGAACTAAAAAGACAAAAAAGAAGCGATCAAGATAGAAAGTTTTCAGAAACAAAAAGTACGAATAGAATTTCACAATAAGATATACAAACGCATAAATTGTGCAAATTGGGAGGCGCTAATACCCAATGAAGATATAAAAGGCACATGGGCTATGCTTTAGAAAATCATTGCTTGAAGTGCCTCTAGAGTGTGTGGTACTGCGGTTGTAAGAAGAATGACTGGTGATGTGTCGGAAAATGATAAAATCCGCCTTAGGAATGACGAGAGAATTAGACAAGAAATTGATAATCGGAAAAGAAGTAAGCTCTGAAAAATCCTGAGAGATTACGGTGTTGATGGATGGCTCTTGAAAGCAATCAAAATAATGGAAAAATTCATTTTAAAAAACTGCCTTTTCAAAGAAGTAATTAGGCTAAAAATGGATTAGTATCATTTTTATTATGAAATTATTAATAATTTAAAAACTAATACCTTCTCAATATGGCCCCCACATTTTGTAGTCCCAGCGACTGCTGGGGTCACAACATGCAGGTCGGCGGTGATGGTGAGACGCAATATGGCCATGCAAATCTCACTAATGAAATAGCTGACCAGCAAGAATATCTGCGACAAACAGTAATTAAACAGCTGGTTTTATTGGGCGTGGAGAAATGTCTACAATGAACATCAATTAGAGGAAGCCGCATCAAACGATCAGGCAGAGATAATTGATGCTTTAGCGCAACCTATTAATGATCCAGCATCACCACATTCTCCAGGGGCAGGCGGACTAATTCCAAAAAGAGGCAGAAGCAGAGAGTCAGCTGTCGAGAAGGTGATTAAAATGAACACACCATATGAACAGAGATATTATGCGCCTTTATTTTTTGGCGGAGAAAAGTGGGCGAAGTCTCAGGAGAGAAAACCATCCATTCTTTTTACTTAAGTACCCAGAGCTAGCCACAAGAATAAATGAGCAGAATCTAACAGATCAAAAAGGCTCAATATCTGTGAATAGAGCGCTTTCGGCTGTTGTAATCGCTCTCATCAAAATGGATGTATGACAGCAACTTTCTACTGATGAACTCCCTTCAGTAAATGTGGACAATGATCACCTGATTGAAGCTGAAGGCATAGGTGGTTGGGACAATGTACCTAATATTTTACATTTTACGTAATACAACATCATCGCAAAAGATTTCAAACATCGTATTAAATTGATTTATAACATCCTCTTCTCATCAGGTACTTGACCATGTCCGTGGCCCATGATGTAAAACCACGTTCAGCCAAGAACATGTTTCAGAAAAAAATAGCAAGAACAGATCAGCTGATTAAAATTAATTTCAAGTTAGGTATTCACAGTTGGGAATGTTCCATTTGGTATGAATTTTTTTTCAATATGGATACTTTTAGAATTCTATTCAGAGTGTTTGCAAATTTGTTTGTTTTCGAAAATTTTATTGTTCAAAGTGGTCAAATTTGTGGCAATCATCCTTACATTATTATTTTACATTGAGTTTATGGATGGCCCCGAACCAGTTACTTGTAACATAACATAACCCCTACTTCGGGTCACAGACAAAATTATATTTTAGTCTGCCATTACTGTTTTGAAATTTCTTGAGATTGGGTGATCCCTGCCTGTGGGAGATTCCTTGATTTCTGCAGGGGTCATATCTTCAATCTCGCAGCTGTCCATATTTATTTTCACTCGGACTCCCGTCGGAGATCGACAGTCATTTCTGTTTTTATATATTGCACGAAGTTTTCTATTACCATCCACTATTGCAAATACATCACCATCGTACGTTGATAATACATCTTGTTCTTCTCTTGGCATGGGCGCATAGGCCCCATGTCTTCCTTTCAAGTGAATTGATTTGTCGCATGGAAAGTTGTATTTTCGAATTTCAAATAGCCGGTTTGGATTCGTGTGGGGAATAAGCCGCACAAATTTAAGATATTCTGGTTTAATTCGACTTAGGCATGAATAAGAATGACTGGCAGGAGGAGACCTAGACCTGGCACGAAGAGAAGGTTCAGCTCGTGGAGAAGCCCTGACTGAAGGATGAGGACTGGCAGGAGAAAATATTATTTATGCTTATAAATAATAAATATTCAAATGATAAAATTTATCAACAGTATAGTAAATTTCAGTAATTGAATAAATTAAAGATACCTTCCAGCAGAGTGATGACCGTCAGAAGAATAAGAAGTTCCAGAACGAGGAACACCATGAATAGGAGCGCCATTGGGTATACGTTCGAACTCTCTACTCAAATCTGCAAGAAGAAAAAGAGGATTACATTTTCGTTGTGTATTCTTCTCCGGGATATATTGCCGGATTTCAGTTTTTCTACCGGCATGATTATTTGCAGCAGGACAAAAAGGTATCTCCACATTCCTACCCAGTGAAATCTCAAGAAACCTTCTTAGTAGGAAAGACGCCGAAGCAATACGGTAACCGAAATATGGTACGAAATAAGCTTAGGTATGTAATAGGCGCAGACTTTAATTTGCTACTACCTCGACCTTAAATTTTGGTCGTACATTTATCTTCTACAGTTTAAAATTTGCAATTGAAATATTATTATACTGACTAGAATAATTTAGTCAAGTTTCCATGTTCATTTAAGTAACAGAACTCATACACGTGTTCGTTCCATATGTTCATCAAATCTTCGTAAGATTCTTGTTTAATGGGGAGGGGGTTTCAGAGAAACTCTTATTTCAGATTTTCAATTCTTACTCTATTATTAATAAAAAAATACATTACGTAATTTGTGGTTAACTCTTTAGGCATTCGATCATTTTAAGTTGGCTTGCAAAATTGTTCTTAGAATTATAGATATATTATATCATTATATTTACCAATAGAATTAATAATAACTGCAATGGATAAAACAAGTGTAGGAAAAATCTTCATCTTTTCTAATCAGAGAAAAATATATTAATAAAGAATTGGATGAACAATGTAACTGATTAATATTCTAGTGCTTCATTAGATTACATAATATGTATTCGAGAATCGTTATCTCTCAGATCGCAGACGTCAAGATTATCCTTCTCAGATATTTACATTTAATTAGAGTTAATTTCGAGGAGACATATGTATAATGAATTAAAATTTTTAATTTCAAAGCTTTTTCGGGTTTCCGTAGTGTGCGAAACTATGAATGTTTCCGACGTATCGTGAGCATTGCAGTTCACTTCTTCAGGACTGACCTGAAACTTAAGTTTCAAGTCATGTCGTTCCTATTGATGTTATTAGGATGTTTCAAGATTTCCATTGCTTCTCTATGTTTTCTTGGATAAATATTGTATGTTTCCCGATGATGGTTGTTTTGACAAATACGATGCTATGTCCTGTTTCGATGTGATGCTTAGCTAGTGCTGATTGAAATATCTGAACGATATTTTCGTTTTCAATTATGACGATTTTCGATAGTAACGCTTGGTAACGCTTGCTTACTGTAGGCCACCCATATCCTCTCCACTCAACAGTAGTGTGTGTATGTGTGTGGAACTGCATTTAAAATCAGTGATGCTAACTGAGTCGGCTTTATCTGCGCATGTTTGAATTGTAATATAGTTGATTGGCTGTAGTACGCGCCTGTGTTTCAATTTCCAATGAGGACGCGAACTAGAACCAATATGCGCCATTCAGTCGAAGCATTCGCATGTCAAGGTGGTCTTTTCGGGATCACTGTGGGAAATAGTAATCGAATCGAATCGTAGTTTGAGTTCGATAATACCATACGTGCTCAAGGAATTTTTGATTGATTTCACTAATCTAATAGGATTTCCGAGGTTTCGCAAAAATTTTAATTGATTCTGAAAGATTTCAAATTGATATATTGTAGGAAAATATTTGAAAAAGTTCCAGTTGATTCCAAGGAATTAGTTATTTATTTTAATGATTCGAAGAAATCTTGAAAGACTGAAAATATTTTATGATATTTGAAAAGAATCCAAAGCATTTGAAAGAGATGTTTATAATTTTAATGAATGCCAGAAGATTTTGAAATATTCTAGGATATTTTAACGGATGTCAAGAAATTTTCAACTCATTTTAGTAATTGAATTGATTCAAAAGGATTTTTGAAGGCTTTTTTGAAGATTAGGAATATTTTAGGGTATTTCAAAAGAATCTAAGGTATTTTCCAGAGATTTCAACAATTTGAAGGAATTTCAGAAAAATGTAAAGGATTTGAAAACTTTAAGAGGTTCTGCAGACCAAGCAAGTCTGCAGAAAATTAACACTTATGGATCACATAGTCTTTTTGATTGGAAATCGAAATTTTCATAAAGAAATCAAATTTCAAAGAAGATTCACAGTTTTGTAACAGTTTCGGGCTGTTTACGTCGAAAATTCGTATCTCGAAAGACAAATTATTATAGATTAAATAAGATTTTAAAAATCGATTAAAAATCTGTCTCAAAAGATCCGGTAACATTCCATAATAATTTTTTCAATATCTTGAGAAGTATTTGGACATCTGTTCTGCATTTATTTTAAAAAGCCAAGATATTGCCACTAGAGTGTGTGGTACTGCGGTTGTAAGAAGAATGACTGGTGATGTGTCGTGGAATGATAAAATTCGCCTTAGCAACGACAACCGGATTAGACAACAAAATGACAATCGGGAAAGTAGTAAGCTTTGGAAAGTCCTAAAAGAGTACGGTGTCAATGGATGGCTCCTGAAAGCAATCAAAACAATGGAAAAAATTATTTGAAAAAAATTCATTTCCAAAAAATCAGTTAGGCTTTTTACTAAAATATTTCAATTTTCAACTAACAAGATGTTTTTCCAAGCAGTAGGATTAATTTGCGACCAAAATATGAATTTTCAAGAAAATCAGGGAATTTTTAACACAATATTTCAGCTTAAAATGTTCATTATCGATTGTCTTCTTGGGAATTTTTCAAATGCTGTAACTCCGGTAATGTTTCTTCTATCGAAAAAGTCATCAGAATATTTTGTTAGCCTGTTTGAGTACTATCAATGTTTGTCGATAGAATTTTAAAATATTGAAAAAAGTGTTCTCAAAAATTTTCAAAACATGTTCACTTTTTGAATCGTCATCCAAAATGGCTGGCTAACGAACTCGACTCTCATTTTAGGACACTCAAAAAGTATACTAGAGCATGATCCAATAGGTTAATTCTTTTGAAAGTTATCCTGCTTACAAAATAAAAATCTACAGACAGACAGACTAACAGACAAACAGACTCACAGACAGACATTGAGATAATAATAGATAGGAGAGGTAGGGGACCCATAGGAGGGAGTGAGAGCGAACGTTGTCATCTCTGTAAAGAAGGGATGTATGGTGGATAGGCTTCAAGGTAGGTGAAAGGTGGGTGTGATCGTAGGAGGGAAAGATATAGCGGATAGAATAGTGATCTGAAGAGTACCAGAGGTGAGAGTGAGAGGATAAATGTCGAGAGAGGTGGAAAGGGGGAGTGAGGTGTTTATCTCGTAAGATAGAAAGAGATAGCAGGTTGGAAGAGTGATCTAGAGACTACAAAAGGAGGGACTTAGAGTATTAATTCAAGGGAGGTGGAAGGAGGGATTGATATATCTATCTCCTAAGACAAAAAGAGATAGCGAGTTGACCGGGTGTTTTTGATTTTCTTTTTTTTTTCTGGAAAGAACTTAGTTAGAGGAGATCTGTTTGTTGATCGTGGTAGAGGGGAGAGGTGAGTCAATGTATCGGCTGAGAGGGCTGGTATGCCAGCTCACCCGTTAGCGGAGGAAAGATGGGGGAGAAGTTTAGTGACCAGAAGAAAAATTAGAATGCTGTTGTTTCGAATTTTCTTTATTTAAGTTAGTTTCTTACCATGGTGAATTACCGATAAGTAAGTTGTACAGTAAAGCGTCGGAGTTCTTGGTGGCTTCCTCACAAGAGGGCGATGCGTTGTCAATTGTCCTCTGGCTGGCATCCAGCTGGAGGACTCTTGAAGTCGAGAGAGAGAGAGAGATATGTTGTGCACGGCAATGGCTCTGCGCGCCCTTTTAACGGGGAGGCTGCGTGGGCGTTTCGTGGGAGTCGAGCGGAGAGGGTAGAAAATCGTTGGTGGGAGATGCGCGCGTCGAGTTTCGAGGGCGCTCTACTCGCAACTCTCGCCTCTACTCGCCCTGCACCTTGCTGACGTCACTGCTGACGTCATTTTATGGAATACCGATTTCTCTCTCTTACTAGCGGGTCTAATTACTAGTTATTATAATTTTAATGGTTGCCCATTGAATGAATAAACGTCGTCTGCGAGAGTGTTTCAAATGTACCAATTAAAACAAACTCGCTCTATGCGAGCCGCGTGTAACAGATTATAAATATTACATCAAAGTCCATCCCAAAAGTTTTTTACCTCGCCACGCAGAATTTCTATTCTAGAACAAATCTCGAAACTAATTATTTGAAGGGTTCATTATGCAGGCTGAAATTATTGATTTCATATACGAAGATTTAAGTATGGTTAAAAATCGATTTATCAACGCTGATTTTAAATAATAATCGATAATGACCGCTATTTCTACGTAATATCAATAACAATTTTTCTCACAATTTTAAATATGTATATGCTCTGTGTATATTTAAAAAACATTTTTGAGATTTTGTGTCACAAACAATATTACAGTTTTGGGTCACAGTTTTTTCACATTAAATTAATGGTTTATAAAAGTCGCCTGCAATTACTATTTTAAAATTATTAGAGATGGGGTGACCCCTGCTTGCGGGAGATTCCTTGATTTCTTCAGGGGTCATATATTCAACCTCGCCGCTGTTCATGTTTATTTTCACTCGCGTCTTAGCCAGAAATCGAGAGAGATCGTGATTTCTCTTCATATATATTGCACGAAGTTTTCTATTACCCTCCACTATCGCAAAGACGTTACTATCGGACGTTGATAATACACTGTGTTCTTCGCTTGGTATGGACACAAGGGTCCCATATCTTTCTTTCAAGTTAATTGGTTTATCGGAAGGAAAAGTGTATTTCCTAATTTCAAATAGCCGGTTCGGATTCGTGAGGGGAATAAGCCGCAAAAATTTGTGATGTTCAAGTTTAATTTCACGTAGGCGTATATAAGAACGATTGGCAGGAAGAGACCTGGTTGTGGCAGGAGGAGACCGGACTGTGGCAGGAGGAGACCAGATTGTGGCAGGAGCAGTCCTGGTTGTGGCAAGAGGAGACCTAGTTGTGGCAGGAGGAGACTTGTTCCTGGCAGGAAGAGAAATTTCGTCAGGAGGGGAAGCCCTGGCCGCAGAATGAGGTCTGGCAGGAGAAAAAAATATTTATACACATGAATAATAAATATTCAGATGATGAAATTTAATAATAATATAGTGAATTTCAAAAAATAAATGAAAGAGACCTTTCAGCAGAGTGATGTCTTTTAAGAGAATGAGAAGTTCCGGAAAGAGGAACACCAGAAATAGGAGCAACGTTGGGTAAACTTTCTAACTCTGTTGTTCTCAAGTCTGCAAGAAGAAGAGATGTGGACCTGGCACGAAAAGAAGGCTCGGCTGGAGGAGAAGCCCTGGCCGAAGGATGAGGTCTGGCAGGAGGAAATATTATTTATACTTATAAATAATTTCAACATTATAAATATATATAATATAATATAATATATATATAGTTAATTTCAATAGTTGAGTAAATCAAAAATACCTTTCAGTAGAGTGGTGTCCGTCAGGAGAATAAGAAGTTCCGGAACGAGGAACACCAGGAATAGGAGCGCAATTGGGTAAACATTCAAACTCTGTACTCAAATCTGCAAGAAAAAATAGAAAATCACAATTCCATTGTGTATTATTTCCCGGTATATATTGATTTTGATTTTTTCTGCGGGTATATTGTTTTCTTTCGGAGAAAGAAATCCCTAACTTAATTTCCTTAACGGAAATCGCATGATTATATGCAAGAGGATACAAAGGGATTGTTACATTTCTCCCCTGGTTGCAATTAACCTAGAATGAAAATTTTCATTTTCATTTCATTCTATTTTGTTTCTTTCTTATTTTATGAAAACACCTTACGTAATTTGTGGTGTACCCCTGAGACATTTGATCATTTTATGTTAGGTATCCACAGTATGGAATGTTCCATATGGTACGAATTTCTCATCACTATGGATATTTTTCAAATTCCATTTATTTACCACACATTCTAAATTTCCCAAAATAAATTCAGATCCAATTTTTACACCGGACAAATTCAAAAAAAGTTTGACAGAAAATTGCAATGATAACGTAGATTGAATCGCACAAACTTTGATTAGCATATAGATTAATTATATTATTATATTTACCAATGCAATTGAGAATAACCGCCAAATATGGTATAAGTATAGAGGCAATCCTCATTTTTTTTTAATATAAAAAAAAATTGATGTAATGAAAAATTGGATGAACAATGTAACTGATGAATATGCTAGTGCTTCCTTAGATCACAATTTACATAATCACATTTAAGCGCAATCGGTCGTTTAAATTGAATGAATTTATATGATGTCTTCTACAACAACCAATTTGAAGCTTTACCGAACAATGTAATTTCTGAAAAAATATGTTCAAAGAATTTGGAAAATGATTTTCATTCTGCCTCATTTTTTATTGTTTTAGAAATATCTGAATAAAAAAGTTTTTCTGAAAAAAGTATTGTTGCACAGTTGAAATTTCTACCAAATTAGTTGAATTTTTAATCCGAAAAATCAAATTTTCATCAGAACAGGTGAATTTTTAACAAAACAGGTAAATTTTCAAGAAAAATTACTTTTTCTTGAAATTGTTACATTTTTTAAAACGTAAAATAATTTATGACCAAAAATTTGAATTTTCATCCCAAAACATGAATTTTCAACCAAGAAGATTAATTTTCCACAAAAAAAGGAAATTTCAACAAAATGTATTAAGTTTCAATGTATAAATTTTCAACTAAAATGGAATTTTTTCATTTCCAGTTTAAAAAATGAATTTTTAACCAATCAAAAAAAAACGAATTTTCAACCATAGAAATACATATTTTTCTAAGGAAGTTGAATTTTCAACATAAAAAACAAATTCTCATCAGAATAGTTGAATCTAACAAAATATTATTTTCCAACAAAATTGTTGCATTTCCCACAAAGTAGATCAATTCTTCATCAAATTGTTGAATTTTAACAAAAAAGGGGAATTTTCAACCTAGAATCTTAATTTCCTATAGAAAAAAATTACATTTTAACAAAATAATAAAATATATTGGATTTCAACAAAAAAGACAAATTTAAAAAAAAAATGAATCAGTTGAATTTTTTATTCAAAAAATTAATTTGTAACAAAAAAAAATTATTTTCAAGGAAATAATTATATTCTTAACCCAACTATTTTTAACAAAAATTACGAATCTTCAACTAATAAATGAATTTGTAACAAGGTAGGTAAATTTTTCAACTAAAAATGGAATTTTTGAATTTTTATCTTAAAAAATAAATGTTCAACCAATTTAAAAAAAAACGAATTTTCAAAAACATAGAAAATTTTCCACCGAAGAAATGAATTTTTTACAAACAAGTTGAATTTTCAACATAAAATTTTCTACACAAAAAATGAAATTTCAAAAAATTATATTGGATTTTCACTGAAAAGGACTCACCAACAATGAATCAGTTAAATTTTGTACTCAAAAAATTAATTTTCAACAACAAAAAATTGATTTTCAAAAAAATAATTATATTTTTAACCCGTTTATTTTGAAGTAAAAGGACGAATCCTTAACTAGAAAATTAATTTTTAACATGTTAGGTAAATTTCCATTTAAAACAAAGTTTTATTAAAAAAAGGATACTCACATTTTTAGTTCAAAAAATTAATTTTCAACCAATGTAAAAAAAGGAATTTTTAAAAATATATTAAATTTTCAACCAAAGAAATAAATTTTCTGAAAAACAAGTAGAATTTTTAACCCAAAAAGACGAAATCTCATCAAAAAAGTTGAATCTTCAATGAAAAAATTACTTCTTTACAAAATTGTTGAATTTTCCCAAAAGTAAATCAATTTTTCATCAAATTCCCACGAAGCAGATAAATTGTTTTTCAAATTGTTGAACGTTTCAACAAAAAATATAAATTTTTAAACAAGAATCTCAATTTTCGAAAAACACGGAATTTCAAAAAAAAAATTGAGTTTTCATTAAAAAAAACAACAAATTTTCACCGAAAACTAAGCAGTTAACATTTTTATTTAAAAATATGATTTTTAACATAAAACCAATTAATTTTCAAGAGAGTAGTTGAATTTTCAATCGAACCATTTTCAACTAAAGTCACGAATCTTTAACCAGAAGAATGAATTTCTAGAAAGTAGGTAAATTTTCAATTTAAAAAGATAAATTTTCAACTAAAAATGGCATATCAGTTGAAAAAAAATAATTTTCAGCCAATCAAATCTGAAGGAATTTCCATCAAAATAGTTGAATTTTGAACAAAAAACCCAAACTTTCTACTAAACCAGTTGAATTTTCAACCTAAAAAGACAAATTTTCAGAAAAAAATTTTTCAATCTTATTTTCTCATTAATTAATTTTCAGTCAAATAGATTTATGTTTAGCAAAAATAATAAGAAATTGTCAACAAATAAGTTAAATTCTTGACCTAAAAATATTACTTTTTAACCAGTTTTATTTTTGATAAAAAAAAAACATAAATTTTTTCCAAAAGAGATTAATTTTCTACGCAAAAGCTTTTTTCACAATATAAATCTTCAACCAAAAAGAGAATTCTTAACCCAATATTTTTTTCAACCAAAAGGGAGAAATTAGAAAAAGATATTTTTCTGCTAAAAAAGACGAATTTTCGACAAGCTAAATGAATTTTTAACAAAATAGTTTCAGTTTATCAAAAAATTTTTTAAACAAAAACAGAATTCTAATTATAACAAGATTCAGAATTTTTTAACAATTTTGGATTATGTTACATTTTTTTTTTTTTTTTAAATTGAAATCTGCATTCAAAAACCATTATATTTCAAGAAGATGCCAATTTTGTTTCATTTTAGGTCTCCCTGGCATTTTTTATCAAACTCGGTATTTTTAGTAAAAAATCATTATATTTTAAAGAAAATTCCAAATTGTC
>CAKNXH010002002.1:141129-164971 GCA_932178445.1 Andricus quercusramuli
AATTTTCAACAAAATACATTAATCTTCAATCTACTAAATTAGTTGAATTTTAAAATAAAAAATTACTCACAAAATTCTTGAACCTTTAATCAAATGATTGCATTTTTTATCCAAAAATATGAATTTTCAACAAAGAACATATTTCTATCGAAAAAGTAGAATTTTCAACAAAAAACATGAATTTTCAACCAAGAAGATTTATTTTTTACCGAAAAATAAGCATTTTCAACAAAATACATCAATTTTTAACTAAAAAAGATAAATTTTCAACCAAGTAGTTCAATTTAAAAAAAAATGCATCTTCAACTGATAAAATTAATTTTCTACCAAAATAGTTTAATTTTCGACTCAAAAATGAGTGACAAAATTGTTGAACCTTTATCCAAATAATTAAATTTTCAACCAAAAATGTGAATTTTCAACTAAGAAGAATAATTTTCTGCCGAAGAAAACGAATTTTCATAAAAATGCATTAATTTACATCTAAAAAAATAATTGGGAATGAAATAGTTGAATTTTCTGAAAAACTAGTCGAATTTTCAACCTAAAACATGAATTTACAATAGAAAAGATTAATCTTCTATAAAAAGACGAATTTTCAACAAAATACATGAATCTTCAAATAAAAAAGATAAATTTTCAGCCAAGTAGTTCGATTTACAAAAAAAAAAAATAATCGAATTTTCAACTAAAAATATGAATTTTCAACCAAGAAGAATAATTTTTTTTCGAAAAAGACGCATTTTCAACAAAATACATGAATTTCTAACTAAAAACAATAAATTTTCAACAAACTATTTCAATTCAAGGAAAAAACAAATTTTCAACCAAGAACATTCATTTTATACCAAAAAATTGTTATTGAAAAAATTTCAAGCCATTAAATTTTGAACCAAAGGAAAGTATTTTGAACTAAAATTATGAATCTTCAACCAGAAAATAACTTTTTAACGAACTTGTTTAATTTGCTACAATGTAGATTAATTTTTAACCAAAATTATTTTCCAACGATTTTCTAACGAAAAATCTAATAGTTGTAAATTGAACTACTTGTAAAAAAAAAAAAATTTTTTACTGGAAAAGGCAGGTATTTTGTTGAATATTCGTCTTTTTCAACAATTTTGTAAAGAAAAAAAAATTTTTTGGTAGAAAATTCAACTATTTGGTTAACAATGAACTTTCATGTTGAAAATACCTGAATTTTCTTAAAACTTCGTATGTTTGGTGACAAATTAAACAATTTTATTAAAAAGTGTCATTTGGTTAAAAAATATTCTACTTTGTAAAAAACTGAACAATTTTGTTCAAAAGTCATTTTTCGGCTGAAGATTCATAATTTTAGTTAAAAATACACCAAAAAAATAAATTTTCAACCAAGAACATTAATTTTATAGCGAAAAAGTAGAATTTTCAGCAAAATACACTTATTTTTGACTTAAATGTTCATTATTAACCAAATATGTAGTTGAATTTTCAACGAAAAAATGACTTTCACAAAATGCTGAACTTTTCTACCAAATAATCGAATTTTCCACCGAAAACAAATGAATTTTCAACTGAAAAGATTAAATTTCTGGCGAGAAAGACGAAATTCAACAAAAAAGTTGATCGTTAAACAAATAGCAGAATTTTCTACCAAATATGTTGAATTTTCAACTAAAAAATGACTTTTTCAAAAAATTGTTGGATTTCAAACCGAATAGTCGAATTTTCAACCTAAAATATGAATTTTCAATCGAGAAGATTAATTTTCTATTGAAAAAGACAAATTTTTAATAAAATAGTATAATTTACAAAAAAAAAATGAATTTTCAACCGAGAATATTAATTTTTTACGAAAAAAAAGACTGTTCAACATAAAAGGTAATTGTTAACCAAATAGTTGAATTTTCAACAAAAAAAAATGACTTTTACAGAATTTTGGCACTTTTAAACAAAGAATCGAATTTTCAACGAAAAACCTGAATTTTCAACCGGGAAGATTAATTTTCTTACGAAAAATACGAAATTTTGAAAAATTACACGAATATCCAACATAAAAATTATTTTTTAAAAAATGGATGATATTTCTACCAAAACAATTGAATTTTTGATAAGAAACTACTTTTTCAGAACGCTTTTGAAGTTCAACAAATTTTTAATTTAAATTGAAAAAAAATGATTTTGTAGAAAAACAGTTGAATCTTCAACCGAAAAGATTCATTTTAAACCAGTTAACTTTTCAAACAAAAAGAAGACTTTTCAACAAAATTGTTTAATTTTCTACCAAAAAAGACGAATTTGCAACAAAAGACATGACTTTTCAACTCAAAATGATAGATTTTCAGCAAATTAGTTTAATTTACAAAAAAAAATCAATTTCTAACTAATAACAACAATTTAAAACAATATAATTTTCAACTGAAAGAGATGTTCTTTCAATTAAAATTATGAATCTTCAACCAAAAAAAATTTTATTTAAAATCAAAAACTCTTGAATTAATAAACAAACTAATTTTCAACAGCAAAATATATAAATTTTGAAAAAAGCTGTTAAAGTAACTTAAAAAGATACATTTTTCCGCCAAAAATTGAATAGTTAAATTGTCAGCTAAAAATTACTATTTTTTACTAAAAAAACGAATTTTCAACAGAACACTTTTAATTAAAATGTCCAATCTTCAACCAAAAAATTAATTTTTAGCGAAATGTTTTAATTTTCTACAAAGTAGATTATTTTTTCAAATAAAAGGTATGGAAAGTAAGGGGAGGAGAAATGAGGATTTGGTACATTGGGGAGGGGGAAGTAAGTAGATGGTAAAGAGTATCCGAGAGTAGAAGAAGATAGGGAAAAGTGGAAATGAAGAGATGTAAAGTGGTGGGGAGTGGAATCGAGGGTGAAAAATCGTAGAAGGGGAGGAAGGAGGAAGTAGCGATCGAGCGTTTGAGGGATGGTAAAGTAGAAGACAATCAGGCGAGTAGTGTGGGGAAGCGGGAGATTGGAAGGGTAGGAGACGGTGAAGTGAAAAAACGGGAAGTAGGGTTGAAGGGAAATATCTGTAGATGGTAGCGAGGGTTAAGGAATGGAAGTAGGTGTCGGAAGGAGAAGTGAGGAGATGCAAAAGAAGGTTGGGGAGTTGAAGTAAGTGTGATAACTCGTCAGAGAGAAAGAAGGGATGAAAAGTACAGAAAAATTAGAGAAGGGGTGGATATAGTAATTGCATAGGCGCCGAGGATAGTGGGAAGTGGAAAGTGAGAAGGAAGATGTGGAATGTATTGAAAGTAAGGAAAGGAGCCGATCCAGGAGAGGGAATAGAGAGAGAAGTGAGCAGATGGGACGTAGATGAGAAGGAGAAGTGGAAAGATGACGTAGGGGGGAGGTAAAAATGGAAGGAAATGGAAAAAGTTAAGCAAGGGTTATTAGAGGAGGGGAGTGGTAGGTTAAGAGAGAAGAGAGTTGGTAGGAGACAGGAGAGAGGAGAGAGGAGGATGAGATAGGATAGCTTGGAATCGAATAGGGTAGGATAGGATAAAAGATTACAGGACAGTGGGAGAGGGAGGGATTTATAATAATGAAAGAAATCAAAACATTTATGGACGAGAAAAGAGTAGGAGAAATTCGCTTGAAGAAATCTTGCAAGAGAAGCAAATTTTAGAAGCATATCTTTTCTTTGAGAGCAAAAAATCCCGGAACAATCAACTCGAGGTACTTTGTCTTTATTTACACTCGAGACCTGCTGACGGCAAAAAATGTACCTGTCCCATCCATGAAAACTGTCGAGCACGTAGTTCATTTCATAGCAGAGTGCTTCGTCTCTTTGTTTTGAGCCATTTCCAGTTGTTGCTGAAGCGACGGTTGGTTTGATTCAAAATAAACTTTCGCTACGAGAAACTCTCTGTCTGCGAATTATTAAACGTAAAGGTAAAATATTGCAGACGAGTCTGCCCAAAGGTGGTGGGCGAGGTTCAAGAACCGCAACGTGAGAAAAATGTTAACCATTCACCGAATCCGATTACCCACTCCGTCGGAAAATAGAGTGGCTTTTATATTCACACTATGTGAAAATCTTTTCCCGCATGAACTTTACATATTTTTGAATCACAAAAATCTTTTAAGAAGATTCCAATTTTATGCGGCAAAAATTGTTAACTAAAATTCACGTTTTTAGAATGATTAAACAAGGAGGACAAGTGATAGAAAGTGAAGGAAAATTAGAAAAGGAGAAATAGGGAAAGTAAGGGGAAATAATGGGAAGGGGAGTAGGGGTTATAATGGAAGGGGAAGTGAATAAGGAGGAGGGGAAGTGAGGGGTGAGAAGGAGCAAAAGAGAAAGGAAGGTGAGTAGAATAAATAAAGAGAGTGAAAATGAGGGGAAGGAAAGTGGAGGAAGTGAGTGAGTGGAAAGGGAGGGAAAGTATAAGGAAATGAAAGAAGATGAAGTAGAAGAAGTGGGGCAAAATGAGGGATTGCGAAGAATGGGAAGTGATAGGAGGATAACTAGGGGAAATCAGGGATAATGAGGATAGGGAAATAAGAAAAAATTTGGGGGAAATCAGGGGAAGGTGAGTGTCGATTGGGGAAGTGAGAAGAGGGGAAAGTAGATAAGTAAAAAATTGGGGAAGGGAGAGCGAAGCCGAAGTTTAAAGTTACGACAAGGGAAGTAGTGGTGGAGGGAGGAAGTAGAGGGCATCCACTGATTAAAAATGTTCGAACATACAACATTTTCCTCTTGAAATCGAAAAAAAATCTTGATAAAATATTCTTCCCTTTCACAAAAATAAAAATTTTCAATACATAAAAAACCCGCCCTGCTTCAATTAAATTAAAATGTAAAGACGTTAAGGGTCTTCTAATTTTTCAATTTATGTTACTCAAAAGGTAAAAGTCAAACAAAAGTTAAAAACTTAAGTTAAAAGTGTGTCTTAGGAATAATAGGGGAGAGGTGGGAGAAAAGATGGTTTATGGGCGGCGAGGAATGGGAAGTGAGGAAAGAGAAGAATGGTCGGAAGAGTAGTAGAAGTAGGGAAAGGATGTGGAATTAGGAGAGGGAGTGAAGAGAGAAGTGAGGAGATGGAAAGTAGGGTAAAGAAAGGAGTTAGAATATTATGTAGGGAGAGGGAGGATTGGGAAGATAATGTAGGGGAAGGTAAAGTTGGAAAAATTAGGAAAGGGTAATTAGAGAAAATTGTAAAAGGAGTCGGAAGTGAGGAAAGAGAAGAATGTTGGGGATGGTAGTAATAGTAGGAGAAGGGTGTAGAAAATAGGAGAGGGAGTGGAGAGAGAAGTAAGGAGATGGGAAGTACGGAAGAGGGAGGAGTGGAAAAATTATGTAGGGGAAGGTGAAGTTGCAGAAATTAGGAAAAAGTAATTAGAGGAAATTAGGAAAAGAGTGAGAAGTGAAGAAAAAGAAGAAAGGTGGGGATGGTACCAGAAGTAGGATAAGGACGTGCAATTAGGAGAGAAAGTGGAGAGAGAATTAAGGGGATGGGCAGTCGGCAAGAGGAAGAAGTGAGAAACTGATGAAGGGAGAGGGAGGAGTGAGCAGATTATGTAGGGGAAGGTTAAGTTGGAGAAATTAGGGGAGGGTTACTAGAGGAACTTATGAAAAGTGTGGGAAGTAAAAAAAGAAAAGAATGGAGGGGGGGGGGGGGTTAGTAAAAGTAGGTGAAGGGTGTAGAATGAAGAAAGAGAGAGTGGAGAGAGAAGTGAGGAGATAGGAAGTATGTAAGAGGAAGGAGTGGGAAGGTGACGTAGGGAAAGGTTAAGTTGGAAAAATTAGGCGAGGGTAATTCGTGGAGGGGAGTGGTGGGGAAAGTGAGGAGAATGGTGAGAGGAGAGAGAGGGTAATAATAACAATCTTATTATACTCTGTAGTCCATAATTACTCCATCGGGAGTGTTAGTATGGATCGCACTTCGACCATTAATAACTTCCCAGGAGAATTATTTCTCTTTCTCCAATTTTTTAAGGGAAAAGTAAAATAATACAGATAACGTGGATAGTAAAGCCTCCCTTCTGTTTCTGAGAACTAAAGTCAGCATATAAACGCAGATAAGGTCGAGATCAATTATAGCAAACCGAAACTACTTCGATAAGTGTTGAAGGGAAGAGAGGAAGCGAGCCATGAAAGACAACTGCCATTTCATTTCGATTATGGGAGTTAGACTCAACTTCACATCGCATTTACGGCATATTAGCGGCTCCTAAGACGACTGTTTTCGGGCTTCTATAAGATAGCCCCTTTCGTAATCCGATATTACCCCGGATCTTCTTTCTCCTCATCTATACCCGTTTCCCTTCGCTTTAAGCTTCCCTTTAGGAACTAACCTTTGTAAAAAAAAAGTGTAATACGATTATTCTTAGACCAGTAGATGGATTTATTACTACACTGGCATCCTCAATCGCGTATATTCTAACAAAAATAGATTGTAATTTTTAATAAAGAACGGTTGAACTTATTCGAAAAATTAATTAAGTCTTTCAAATCTCCCGCTTCTATATTGTCCCTTCCCTACTCCTTCTCCTATCGCCTACTTCTCCTCGACTCCCACAATTCTCCTTTTCTCACTATTTCTTTCTTTCCCTTCTATCCCTCCTCTAATTTTTCCTTTTACTTCCCGTCGCTCCACATACTTTCCCCTTCTCCAATTCACCTCGTCTACACTTCGTCAATATCTTAGTGCACCCCCACTCACTGCCACACACTTTCCTACTTCCTCTTCACTCCCATTCCTACTTCCTCTCCACTCCCACAATTCTCCTTCTCTCACATTCCCTCCCTCTCTAATATAACCCTCTAACTTTTCCCTTCACTCCCCGTCCCCTCCGATACTTTTCACTTCTCTACTTCACCTCCCCTGCTCATTCTCACTGCCCAAGTGCAGCTCCACTCACTGCCCACGCTTTCCAGTCCTACTACTTATCCTCTCTTCACTTCACGTCAGCTCACTTCACGTCAGCTCACTTCCCCTATTTTCACTCACAATCTTCTCCCTCTCCCTATTGGAAAGACGATTTTTCAAACCTCCTCCTCCCATACTTTATCTCCGCTACTCCCCCTACTTTCTTTCCTACGTTTAATGTCACCGACCTATATTATTGGCTTCCCCTCTCGTCTCGAACTTCACCATCCTCTACCATCTCCACCACGCCCTCTCTCCAATTCCTTAGCTCACACTCCTGTTCCCCTACTTCCCTACCCAGCAATCAATTTCTATCCCCTAGTCACCCGCACTGCCTTACTAGGCCTCCCTTCTCTTCCCTAACACCTCTCCCTCAATTCCAACCATGACCCCTACGTTCCCATTCTTTCCCCATTTCCCCTATCATGATTTCCCCTCAATTTCTCGACTTTTTCCTTCCCTTATTTCCCTACGCTTTTCTTACTTCTCCTCTCATAATTTCCTCTCACTTCCCCTCTTCGCTATAAGGATTTCTGCCCGGAGCTACGAAGTCCCGGGAAGAAAAATTGTGTAAATAAATTTTTTTCTATCTTCAATTTAAACAAATTAATTCTTAAGCAAAAAGATGTATTCGCAATCAAGAAGATTTTTTTCCAAGAAAGACGAATTTTCAAGAAAATACTTAAATTTTTAACCAAAAAAAGATTTTTTAGTCAAGAGAGTAACAAAAATGCTAGAAAATTATAATTTCAGGGAAAAAATAATTTTTTTTACAGAATAATGATTCAGAATAACTAATTATTTTAGAGGATTCTACGAAATTTTAGAAAACAATCAAGGTATTCTAAAAGAAAACAGATCAATTTTAAACAAAAAAGATGAGCTTTCGATTAAAAACTTTTTTTTCCAAAAAAGATCAATTTTCAAAGTGAAATCATTTCAATTTTAAATAAGAAGAGTTGCATTCATGCGAAATAGAAAAATTTTCAAAAAATTGTTGGATTCTCAACCAAAACCGAATAATTTTTAACCAAACAATTGCATTTTCAACCAAAAAAGATTTTTCAATCAAGAATGAAAAACAAAAAATTTGAACTTAATTATAATTTGAGAGGAAAACAATTTTTAATGCAAAGTTATAGTTACGAATAACTATTTATTTTACAGGATTTTACAAAATTAAAAAAAATATTCGATCCATTTAATAAAATATTTATGAACTTTAGAAATTTGGAATAAAAATGTAAATTTTAAAACAAATAGAATTTTCAGCTAAAAAAATTAATTCTCAACAAATATAATAATTTTTAATATGAAGAAAGAATTATAAGTCACTATTTATCTTTACAAAATTTTAGGACGAATTTTTGAAAAATATTTGTATTCTGAACCGAAACAGATTAATTTTCAATCAAAAATGTGAATCTTCAATCAAAAAGATTTTCTTCCAAAAAGATGAATTTCTAACGAAAAATTTCGCAACTGAAATAGATTTTAATTTTAAATTAAAAAAAGTTGAATTCATCCAAAAAAAGACAAATTTTCAAAAAATAATTGGATCCTCAACCAAAGCAGCTAATTTTTCAATCAAAAAAGTTGAATTTTTATTTAAAAATAATAATTTCTAAAAATTTTAATCTCTTCGAAACTTCCTAAATATCTTTTTAAATTATTTGCATTAATTATAACAATTTTTACAGTCTTTCGAAATAAAAAAAAAATTCTCGACATTTTTGGATATCTTTTGAAATTTTTATTAAATTTCCTTGAAAAATGAAGTTTCAAAATAAGAAATCTGAATTAAAAAAAAATCAAATATTTTTGAATGTAAAATTATTTTTTAATAAATTTTTGATTTTCAATAAATTATTTGAAACGTTACAAAATTCTTAAAAAGTTTCATTCTTTAAAATCTTGAAAAATTTACATACTTTTGACAATTTTTGAAAATATTCTCAAGATTCAAATTATTTTTGAATGTTTCTAATGGGGGAAACCTCGCTACAGTGGATAGTGCAGCCTACAGTGGATAATCATTATTTAAAAATACTAGTTTGTCTAAAATAATTTATTTAATCTCAATAATAGTTAAGACACTATACATTTCAATAAATAAAAAATAAAATTAATTATTTTTCTTTAATTTGTGCTCTTAATTAATGATTATCCACTGTAGGTTGCGTTATCCACTGTAGACAGGTTCCCCCTACTTTTAAACATTTTTTGAAATAATTCAAAATTTTCCAACATTTTTTGTTGATTAGGTGACTACGATTTTTTAGGAAAGGAATGGAAAATATTTCCTTTTTCGAAAAATAATTATAAGAAGCATTTTAAAATTTAATCAGGCCTTGATAAAACGTTAATTTTTTAATGATTCTTCACTTGCGCAATAAGTTAAACGTATGTACCGCAATAAATTACAAAGAGGAAAAATATTATCTTCAGGTAAAAAAACAGACGCTTTCAAATCAATTTTTTATTTACACAGTTCATATATTCCACAAATATTGGTACAAAATAGAACCTTCAAGCTTTTAAATTATTTAGAAGCGTACATGCTTATGAAATTATTGTCTGCAATTATAATTGAGTACTTCCGCTCTGCTTCCCTGGAATTATATGAAAAAAATTTTTTTAATAATTAGTATTTTAGAACCAATCGAAATATCAAAATTTTAATTATTTTTCAAGATTTATTCAGATCAAAAAACTGTACAAGCGGAGGAAACCTCCTACAGTGGATAGTGCAGCCTACAGTGGATAGTGCAGGCTACAGTGGATAATCATTATGTAAAAATAATAATGTATGAGCAATAATTAATTTATTCTCATAAATGTTTAGGAGACTATACGTTTCAATAAATCAAAATTGAAATTAATTATTTTTATTTTATTTGAGTTCCTAATTAATGATTATCCACTGAAGGTTGCATTATCCACTCTAGACAGGTTTCCCCTATCCGGGATTGTTCAAGATTCAGGAAACGATTTTTTCTTTAGTTTAAATCACTCTTTTTTTCTTAACTTCAAAGAAATTTTATTCTCGCTTTCATTTAAACAAAAAACCACCTTAAGTGATAGGGGAGCCTCTCCACAGTGGATAGCGCAGCCTACAGTGGATAATCGTTATTTAAAAATACTGGTGCATGCAAAATAATTTATTCAATCTCATGAATAGTTGAGACACGATAAATTTTAATAAATAAAAATTAAAATCATTCATTTTTATTTTATTTGTGCTCTTAATTAATGATTATCCACTCCAGATTGCGTTATTCACTGTAGAAGGTTCCCCCTATATAAACAATCCTAAAACAATAAAAAAAAATTGTAATTGGACCAAATTAAAAATAAGTATGTTTAAAAATCAATCTACCAAAGAACGTCTTAATCTTTTGAAGACTGGGCTGCAGCAGGATCCCTTTTGGTCGTCCGAGTCATCTTCTTGTTTCATAAGGCATTTTTTATAACAACATTCACCGTCAGTTGAACAAGGGCCAAGAATTTGGCAACCACTTTCTTCATCACTTGACACCAAAAAAAAATCCAAAGAAAGGATTATTAACAAAAAAATTGCTTTTAGATTGAACATTTTTCTTGTCGACTGAGGTCTCCCCAAATAGATCCCGGCTTATATAACTTTCGTTATCTTATCAGTGCCAACTTTTTCCGTTGTTGTGTCATAATTTTTTATTATTGACAAATGGTACTATTCCTTTGAGTGGAAGTAATGAAGATTCGAAAACAAGACGAAAAAATTAGTATTGAATCAAGAAAATATTGTCTCTAGGGGGAACCTGTCTACAGTGGATAACGCAACCTACAGTGGATAATCATTAATTGAGAGCACAAATTGAAGAAAAATAATTAATTTTAGTTTTTATTTATTCAAATGTATTGTGTCTTAACTATTCTTGAGATTAAATAAATTATTTTAGACCAAATAGTATTTTTTAATAATGATTATCCACTGTAGGCTGCACTATCCACTGTAGAGAGGTTTCCCCTATATTTGTACCAGAATTTTTTTGATTCAATGCTGACATTTTTTCAGTAGAAAAATTCATCAAAAATTGTGAAAAAAAGGAGAAAAATGAATGAAATACCTGTAACAGAAAAAAATTTTTATGAAATACGAAAAGCCAAAGAAAAAAGAGGCAGTCAGGGAATTTAAATCTGGATTAAGAAATTCAAGAAATGTCAGGAAAAACCTGAGAGTCAGGAAATTTTCGAATTTTTGTTTCTGATATAAAATTAAAATCCGTTTAGCCTGAAACATGAATTTTTTTTTTTTCTGAAGACTTAATTTTTTAAAAATTAATTTATTTGTTAATGATTCATCATTTTAGTTGAAAATCATTTTCTTTTTTTCAAAATTTAACTATTTTGTCAAAAATCAATGTTTTTAGTCGAAAATTAATTTTTTCAAATTTATGGTTTTTTATTTCTTTTATTTTTTCTTTTTTGTTTTTAATTTTAAAAAATTAAACGGTTTTGCAGGAAATTTATTTTCTTTTTCTCTTGAAAATCCAAATATTTTGATTAGACTTTTTTTTCTTTATTGACTGAAAAATCTTTCTTTGTTGAAAATTAATTTCATCAACTGAATCTGAAACTATTCCATTTTTTATTGAAAATTTATCTTTTTGGCAGAAAATTAATCTTCTTGGTTAAAAATTTATTTTTTTTTGCGTTAAAAATTCATTTCCTTGGTTGAAAATGAATTTTTTTTCTTTGAAAATTAATTTTCAAAAATGAAAATTTTACTATTCTATTTTAACTTAAAAATTTATCTGTTTTAGTTGAAAATTTAACAATTTTGTTAGAAATTAATCTTTTTGCAGGAAAAGTAATCTGATTAATTACGATTTCGTCTTTTTTGTTTAAAATTAATCTCTTTGGTTAAAAATTTAACTATTTGTGTGAAATTTTTTTTTATGATTGAGCATTTATTTTTCTAACTTTTATAATTTTTAAACTTTTATAATAATTCTTTTGGTAGAAAATTAATCTTTTGCGTTAAATCTCAACTATTTTGTTAAAAACGTATTATTTTTTTTTTTTTTATGATTCATCTTTTTTTCATAAAAATTTAAGCTTCTTGATTAGAAGTCTAACTATTTCATTCAAAGTATATTTTATTTGGGTTTAAAATTAATTTTGAACTAAAAATTCAATCATTCTATTTTTAGTAAGAATTATTTCCTTGGGTTAAAAATTTGTTATTTTTTGGATACAAATTTATTATTCTAACTGGTAATTTACCTATTTTATTTTTGCTTAATAATTTTTCTTAGTTAAGAATTCAAACTTTCTTATCTTAAAAAATTACTTAAATTTTTTCTGATTTTTTTTAGTTCTGCAAAATCGAAAAAATTGCCTTAAAAACTTTCAGATTTTTCTTTGATAATTTTCGAATTGTTGAAAAATGGTTCAAAATCTTTTTAAATGACCCCTTAAAATTAATTTGCCGAAATAAAAAATTATGTTTATTTTTCCTAAGAACCTTCCAAAATTTTGCTTTAAAATCTTTTACACTCTTTTTAAAAATTTTAGGAAATAATTTTAAAAATTTGTAATATTTTTCAATTTTCTCTTAGATTTCGTTACAAAACAATCATTTAAAATTTTTGCACGAATCTTCAAAAAAAAATTTAATTTTTTTTGACACGCTGGAAAATTCAGTTTACCTGAAAAATGTTCAAATCCTGAAAAATTAAAAAATTGTCTGAAAGTCTTTCATATTTTTTTTGGCACATTTTGAAATTTTGAAAACATAAAATTATTCTTTTAAAATAAAACCTAAACTATTTAAAATTTTCCCAGAAATCTAAAAAAAATTAAATCTCTTCAAATCTTTCATAATTATTAAAAAGTTTCTGTTTTTTTTTCAAATTTTTCAAAACAAGTTTTTGCTTATAATTTAATTTTGCTTATCTCTTTAAAAACGTAAGAAAGTTTATAAATTATAGTGTGGTAGCGAAATGTTAAGAAGAGAATTATTTCCCATTTTTGAAAAATCATTCAGAATTTAAATTTTCACTTTTATCAATAATTTTTAAAAAAATTTATAAATAAATTTTATGATGAAGTACAATTATTTATTTTGAAATTTTTGAAAAGAAAGTTGATGGTGCAGAAACTTCATAAATTAAAAATTAAAACTATGATTCAACAATAATAAATAAATTTGGATTTCTGAAATTTGCAAAATAAAATTTTGAAGCTTTTAAAGGATCTTTAAATATTTTAGGAAAGTAATAAATTCTTCTTTTTGCTGGGAAAATTTAAAATGGTTTTTTATTTTGAAAAATTAATTTTAAGAGAATATTTAAAAAGACTTCCAAAATTGTCAAAAAAGAATCTGGATGATTTTAAGGTAGTTTTTTTTAATTTTGCAGAATTTAAGATAATAATTAATTTTCTAAACAAGAATAAATTTTAAGAAAAAATTATATAATTCAAAATTCCCTTGTATAAATTAATTTAAAAAAGAATTGATTCTCAAATCAACAACAACAAAAAAAAAGATTAAATTTCAATCAAGAACCGTTGCATTTTCAAAAAAAAATTAAAATTTTCAGAAATTAGTTGGATTTTAAACCTATGAGTAATTTTCAATCATAAAGAATGAATTTTCTATGAAAAAGTCGAATTTTAAACCAAAAGTAGAAAAGATACATTTGCACTAAAAAAATTATATTAAAAATTTTTTTTTGAAGTGGTCAAATTGCTAACAAAGAGATGAATTTTCAACTAAAATGATGAATTTTTCCACCAAAAAGACAAATTTTCAACAAATAAAGAATTAAATAATTGAAATTGAGATTAATTTCAATGTAGTTTTGAATGCATTAAATATTAGTTTAAATATTAGTTATTTTATTTTACTAGAATATTAAATTTTTTATTCATTATTCATCTACTTCGGTTGAATTAATAACTGTTAGTTTTTAAAGAATTTTAATTTATAAATATTTTTCTTACAGTAAATTATGCGATTAGCTAAAAAAATTATTCTAAACAAAATTAAAACCAGATTTTTGCAAAACGAAAAAACAAAATATTTTTTCACAATTTCCTGTTGAATTTAGCTTTCAATAAGAAGGAGACTGTAACGTTTAAAAATGCCTAAAAATTTCTATCGACAGGATAATTTTCTTCTTACATCTGAAGAATTTACTCATTTTTATATAAAAAACATAATAATAAAAATAATTATTTAATGATAAATTAATTAATTAGTGGCGAACGGATTACTATAGAGTAAAGACAATAACTCTCATTCAAATAATTCTCATTCTGCCTAAAATTGTAAAATTCCCTTTTTGAAGCATTTCGGTGTGATTATTAGGAATCAACTGAAAACTATCTTCATCATTAAAGATATGCAACATTTTTTTAATATAAACGTCCCTATGAATCGCTACTTTAATACCTCCTTTGTCTGATTTCGTGATCATTAATCCCGGATCAATACCATTACCCCAATTTCCCTAAAATAGTTTTAGTTTTCTGTACTTTTTTGTAAAAATTTTTTCACCGGGATGAATCTTGAAAATGAAGAACAAGGCTAACATCAAGTGCTTCATCATCAAGCATTTCTATCGAAAACCAGCCACGTAATTCTGGTCATTATTACTCGGCTGGTGTCATTGTTTATATAATTACAGAAGACCCTCGCCCAAAAAGACCGTTTTCCCCTCCACATGTGCAATGTGGGGTGTCACGCGTCAGCAGACATAAGCATGGCGTCCCGAATGACGAAGAGTCTTTGTCTGGTACCAGGGGTCCAAGTCGATAGGTCCGAAAGAAGAAAATCGTAGCACGCTTTCCTCGTGTGAAGCTTAACATCTGCAGTAACTTATTCCCTTGTCCGAATCTCCCTTTATGCTTCAAGTCTACTAAAACTTGCTCATGGTCGGCAGTGGTCTCAGAACAAATTCGATTTAACATTATTAGCAGCGTCTGGGGCCAAATGGACAATGTTCTTCAGGAAGATCTCGAGAGATAATGTTCGCTTACTCCAACCAACTTGCGGACGAAAATTTGCGGAATTATACCCACCTACTGAACCTAACTGTCGTAACTGTAAACATTTTGTCTCTGGCTTGGGGCAAGATGGGCTTTATTCGCAAACTCGTAACCATGTGTACAAAGCATACCGAGGGATTAACAGATAGCGTTGAGAGATGATCTTATCATGGATGTTTAGAGGTTCAGTAGCCAAGCGAAATGTGTCTTGGACGAGATCATTCCCAGAGGGAAAACATTCTGCAGACAAAGGAAAAGTAAGTATCCATATCGTGATGATGGGGATGTTTCTTTTTGAGGAAGTTGTCACTTGTTCCGTGTATCATTATAATTATCAAGTTTAGATCAAATTAATTTACTGTTGCAATTCCAAAATTAATTTTCACACAACTTGATTCATATCAGTCGAGTAGCAGTAATACTTCTTATTAAGAATTGTGGACGTGAATATTCTCACCAACATGATGTCTCTGAAACAAGAAATGCTTTGGACAATTCCTTTAGATTGTTAGTTTTTTAGATTGTGTTCATCATCGATTTTTAGAGATACAGTAGCCAAACGAAATCTATCTTGGACTAAACAGAAGAATAACATTCTGCAAATAAAGAAAAAATGAGTATCCATATCGTGATGATGAGAATGTTCCTTTTTGAGGAAGTTATCACTTGTTCCGTGTATCATTATAATTATTAACTTCAGATCAAAATAATCTAATTTTGCAATTCCAAAATTAATTTTTACACAGCTTGATTCATATCAGCCGAGTAGCAGTAATACTTCTATTTAATAATCTCTGAAACAAGAAACGTTTTGGACAATTCCTTTAGATTGTTAGTTTTTTAGATTGTGTTCATCGTCGATTTTTAGAGATTCAGTGTTCAAACGAAATCTGTCTTGGACAAAATCAATTCCAGAGGGAAAACATTCTGCAAACAAAGGAAAAATAAGTACCCATATCATGATGATAAGAATTTTTCTTCTTGAAGAAGTTGTTACTTGTTCTGCATTGTTCTGATTATCAAGTTCGAATCAAAAGGACCCATTGTTGCGGATCCAAAATTAATTTTCATACAATATTATTCATATCTGTCAAGTTGCAGCTGTTATAGATTCTGTTTAAAGTCGTAGGTTAGTCATGACCAGCATCATAGTTCCAAAACAAGAAATGTTTTAGAAAATACCTTTAGATTGTTACTTTTTTAGATTGTGTTCATTACAGATTTAGTCTTGCACAAGATCAATCCCAGAGGAAAAACATTATCTAGACAAAGGAAAAATAAGTTCCCATATCGCGATGATGAGAATATTTCTTCTTGAAGAAGTTGTCACTTGTTGCGTGTATCATTATAATGATCAACTTCAGACCAAAATGAACCACTGTTGCGGATCCAAAATTAATGTTTACAAAACTTTATTCGTACATGTCGAGTTGCAGTTGTTATAGTTTTACAATAAAGTCATGGGTTAGTCATGACCAACATAATAGTTCCAAAACAAGAAATGTTTTAGAAAATTCCTTTAGATTGTTAGTTTTTTAAATTGTGTTCACAATAGATTTTTAGAGATTCAGTAGCCAAGCGAAATCTGGTTTGGACAAGATCGATCCTAAAGGAAAAACAATCTGCAGACAAAGGAAAAGTAAATACCCTTATCGTGATGATGAAAATATTTCTTCTTGAAGAAGTTGTCACTTGTTGCGTGTATCATTATAATGATTAACTTCAGACCAAAATGAACCACTGTTGCGGATCCAAAATTAATGTTTACAAAACTTTATTCGTACATGTCGAGTTGCAGTTGTTATTGTTTTTAAATGAAGTCGTAAGTTAGTCATGACCAACATAATAGTTCCAAAACAAGAAATATTTTAGAAAATCCATTTAGATTGTTGGTTTATTAGATTGTGTTCATGCTAGATTTTTAGAGGTTCAATTTCCATACGAAATCTGTCTTGGACAAGATCGATCCCAGAGGAAAAACATTCTCGAGACAAGGGAAAAGTAAGTATCCATATCGTGATGATGAGAATGTTCCTTTTTGAGGAAGTTTTCACTTGTTCCATGTATCATTATAATTATCAACTTCAGATCGAAATGACCCACTGTTGCGGATCTAAAATTAATTTTTACACAACTTCATTCATATATTTCGAGTTGCAGTTATATTTTTACTTAAAGTCGTAGGTTAGTCATGACGAACATAATAGTTCCAAAATAAGAAATGTTTTAGAAAATTCATTTAGATTCTTATTTTTTTAGATTGTGTTCATCCCAGATTTTCAGAGGTTCAGTAGCCAAGCGAAATCTGTCTTGGACGAGATCATTCCCAGAGGAAAAACATTCTCCAGCAAAGAAAAATTAATACCCATATCATGATAATCAGAATATTTCTTCTTGAAGAAGTTGTCACTTGTTCCGCATTGTTCTGATTATCAACTTCAGATCGAAATGTCCCACTGTTGCGGATCCAAAATTTATTTTCACACAACATTATTCATATCTTTAAAGTTGCAGTTGTTATAGTTTCTATTTAAAGTCATAGGTTAGTCATCACCAACATCATAGTTCCAAAACAAGAAATGTTTTAGAACATTCCTTTAGATTGTTAGTTTTTTAGATTGTGTTCATCCTAGATTTTTAGAGTTTCAGTAACCAAGCGAAATCTGTCTTGGACAAAATCAATTCCAGAGGGAAAACATTCTCCAGACAAAGGAAAAGTAAGTATCCATATCGTGATGATGAGAATGTTCCTTTTTGAGGAAGTTTTCACTTGTTCCATGTATCATTGTAATTATCAAGTTCAGATCAAAATAAACTACTGTTGCGGATCCAAAATTAATTTTTACACAACTTTATTCATACATGTCGATTTGCAGTTGGTATAGCTTTTACTTAAAGCCGTAAGTTAGTCATGACCAACATAATAGTTCTAAAACAAGAAATGTTTTAGAAAAATCATTTAGATTGTTAGTTTAATAGATTGTGTTCATCCTAGATTTTTAGAAATTCAGTAGCCAAGCGAAATCTGTCCTGTACAAGATCGATCCCAAAGGAAAAACATTCTCCAGACAAAGGAAGATTAAGAACCCATATCCTGATGATACGAATATTTCTTCTTGAAGAAGTTGTTACTTGTTCCGCATTGTTCTGATTATCAACTTCAGATCAAAAAGACCCATTGTTGCGGATCCGCAATTTGATTTTTACACAACTTTATTCATATATGTCGAATTTGTTATAGTTTTGATTTAAAGTCGTAGGTTAGTCGTGACCAACATAATAGTTCCAGAACAAGAAATGTTTTAGAAAATTCCTTTAGATATTAGATATTACCAGAGATTAGATTGAATATTTCTTCTTGAAATTATTTTATTTTTTTTGCAAAAGGTTCTAGGTTAAAAATTTTTCAAGTTTAACATTCTGGTAGTTGAAGATGAATATTATCCTTATTGGTTATTTATTTTCCTTGTATTCATATTTCTTTTTGCAGTTGCTCCCTCTTGAAGATTATCTTTTTAGTTACAAATTTTATTATTTCCGTGAAAAATTTACTCTTTGTTTAAACTTCATATCATAGCGTTGAAAATTCAACTATTTTTTCTGAAAATTTGCCTTTTTAATTTTAAAATTCTTTTTTTTTCAGTAAAAATTGCATCTTTCTTGGGTGAAAATGCAACTGTTTTGTTAAAAATTCGTCATTCTGGGTGAAAACTTCAACCATTTTCGTAGAAAATTTGCTTTTTTCAAATTCATATTTTATTGTGGAAAATTCAAATGAAATCTTCGATGGTGAATTTGGGATTAAAAAATTAATCTATCTTAGTAGAAATTGCACCTTTCTTGGATAAAAATGCAAATGCTTTTTTAAAAATTCGTCTTTTGTCGGTTGAAAGCTCAACTATTCACGTAGAAAATTAACATTTTTGAATGAATTTTAACTATTGTTTTAGTTTTTTTAATTTAAAAATTAATCAATTTTAGTAGGAATTAAGCCGTTATTGGACAGAAATACTACTCTTTGGATGAAAATTTAACAATTTTGTTAAAAAGTGATGCTTTTTGGGTTAGAATTTAACTGTTTTGTTGAAAATTAGTCTTTTTGGGTTGAAAATTCAACTATTTTCGTAGAAAATTGTCTTTTTGTTCAAAATTCTTATTTTGATATTGAAAAGTCAATAAAATCGTTTTTGGATGAAAATTTCATCTTTCTTAGATAAAAATGCAATTGTTTGGTTGAAAATAAATCTTCTTTGCTCGCGAATTCAACTATTTTGTTTAAAAATTTTTGTTAAACTACTTTTTTAAGGAATCACTTTTTTGTTGAAGATTCATATTTTTAATTGAAAGTTCATCTCTTTGGTTGAAATTTGATCTTTTTCAATTAGAATTCAACTTCGTGAGTAAAAGATTAAATATTTTGTTGAAAATTTAACTATTTTTTATTTTTTTTATTTTTCTAAAAATTTATATTTTCGATTGAAAATTCAATTTTTGTACAGAAAATTCATCTTTTGACTTGAACATCAATAATTCACAAAAAAATTGATATCTACATTTTGAATGAAAAATTATTCTTTAATAAACAAAAGTTCACAACAAAGTAATTTAATTTTCGACCAAAAAGATTTTCAAGCAAATAAACTGCAACTGAAAAAGATTAATTTTTAACCAAAAATAAAAGACTGAAATTTTCATCTGTTAAAAAATTAATATTCAACAACAAAAAAAGTTTTTAACAAAATAGTTTAATTTTTAACCCAGAAAGAAGCATTTTTCACAAAAAAGTTCAATTTTCAACCAAATAGTTGAATTCTGTCCGAAAAGTATTCGACCTTATACTCGAACCTTGTACCTAGTTTCACTATTGTCAGAAACAGTTGGAGTATGGGTCTATCACCGGAACAACGCACCTGCCCATTTAACGCAGCTTATTCAGCAATTTCTGGTGAAACTCCAGAAATTGCAAAAAAACATCCTGCACAACTTCGATAGCCCCTAAATAGTCCTTAAATCGATATCCTTCATACTAATTTTCGACCTCCGGTACTAATTTCTGATTCTGAGCTTCCATCTTCATCAAGTCGGAAGCAGAAGCCACAGGGTCTCATTAGGAGTCGTATCATTGGTTCAAATAGCCACTAACCGACGATGCGACACGACGCGTTTCGTGTTCCTCTCTGATCCAATTGTCTCAGCTGGCCCAACCTGCATTGGCACTCGGACAAGGGTCAACCAAATGCTATTAACGCCAGTGGAGTTTGGCTTTAGCCAATCCCCTAACCAGACAAACCTGAAGCGGATAGCCCTCTAGTAACGAACCCCCCTTGTCCTGATCCCGAACATTAGCGGAAGGGCTAATCAGATTACGAGAGTCTATAGGGGTGGCATCAATTTTTATGATTCTCTGACATCCCTTTCATGTTTTCTTCGATGCTCGATTTTTCCACTCTATCAGGGCAGCAGAGTTCAGATTAAAGATTGAAGATTGATCAGCCACAGACTATTTCTGCAGAGGAATAAGTTTCGGGGCTATCGAAGATGTGCAAGATGTTTTTTTGCAATTTCTGGTGAAACACCAGAAATTGCTGAATAAGCTGCGATAAATGGACAGGTGTGTTGTCCGTGTCATGAAGTCGCCACCAAACAAATAATTATATTTTTAACCAAGAGGATTGATTGTCTATCAGATAGTCTAATTTTTGATAAAATTCCAAATTTCAAAGTTGAAGAAAATGCATTTTAAACCAAGAAAAAAATGATTTTTCAACACAATAGTTAAATTCTCAGTCGAAAAATTACGTATTCAGCTAAGAAGATTAATTTTCTACCAAAAAAAGCTAATTTAAAAAAAAAAAACACGAATTTTGAAACAAATAATTGAATTTTCAACTGAAATAATGAACTTTCATCCAAAAGTGGAATAGTTAAATTTTCATTCATAAAATAAATAAATAAATTTTCAACCAAGAGAAAAACGTCTTATCGACAGAATATTAAAATTTTCAACCAAAGAAATTGATTTTTGAAAAAAATGATGAATCTTCAACTAAAAAAATTAATTTTTTACAAAATACTTCAATTTTCGACCCAATAGTTGATGTTCAGGAAAAAGTTCATTTATAACCAAAACAGATTCATTTTGAATAAGACAGTTGCATTTTTAACCAAAAAACCTACAATTTCTACAAAAAGGATGAATTTTAAAACATAAAAAAAAGCACTATTTTTTATCACGCTAGTCATCATAAGTACAAATAGCTTGCAAAGGGCCCTAATCTGAAAACCCGAGAAGAAATCCAATCCAATCAAACCAATTCAATCCAATTCAATTACATTCCATTCAATTCCATCCAATTCCATTCCATCCAATTCCATTCCATCCAATTCCATTCCATTCAATTCTATTTAATTTAATTTGTTTACATTCCATCCAATTTCATTCAATTGATTTCATTCAATTTCATTCAATCTAATTCTATTCAATTCTATTCGGTTCAATTCAAATTAATTCAATTCCATTCAATTTATTCAATTCAATTCGATTCAATTCAATTCAAATCCATTCAAGTCCATTAAATTACATTTAATTCTATACAAATTCATTCAGTTCCATTCAATTAAATTCAACTCAAATCAATTCCATTTAATTCAATTCTATTTAATTTAATTCAATTCCATTCCATTCAATTCTAATCAATTCGATTCAATTCAATTCAATTTCAATCAATTACATTTAATTTCATTCAATTTATTTAATTTTATTCCATCCAACTGTATTCAATTTCAATCGATTTCATTCACTTATATTCAATTCAATTCGATTCGATTCAATTTTTTTTATACCATTGAACCATTTCCCTTTCGGGGTAGGCGGGACACTACCCGATTCAGGTAGTGTTTCTAGGTGGATTATTTATTACTAGTACTACTACTGTGGGCTCACCACACCCACGACGGGCCAACAGCACGCAGTATTCCCAAACGGTCACCCATCCAAGCACTAACCGCGCCCAACACTGCTTAACGTCAGTGATCTTACGAGAACTGGCGTTTGCAACGTGGTATCGCCGTTGGCGATTTAATTCAATTCAATTCCATTCAATTCAATTCCATTCAATTTCATTCAATTACATCCATTTGCATTAAACTCCATTCAATTCTATTCCATTTTATTCCATTCAATTCTATTCAATTCCCATAAATTCCATTCAATTCGATTCAATTCAATTCGATTCAATTCCATTCAATACAATTCCATTCCATTCAATCAAATTTTATTCAATTCTATTTAATTTAATTTGTTCACATGCCGTCCAATTTCATTCAATTGATTTCATTCAATTTCGTTCAATTCAATTCTATTCAATTCAGTTCGGTTTAATTCAAATCCATTCAATTCCATTCAATTACATCCATTTGCATTTAACTCCATTCAATTCTATTCAATTTTATTCCATTCAGTGCTATTCAATTCCATTCAATTCCATTCGATTCGATTCAAATCAATTCAATTTGATTTAATTCGATTAAATTCCATTCAATTCCACTCAATTAAATATCATTCAATTCCATTTAATTTATTCAATTCAATTCAAATCCATTCAATTCCATTCGATTACATCGAATTCTATACAAATTCATTGAACTTCATTCAATTCAATTAAATTCAAATCAATTCCATATAATTCAATTCTATTTAATTTCATTCAATTCCATTCCATGCAATTCTAATCAAATCGATTCAATTCAATTCAATCCCAATCAATTCAATTCAATTTCATTCAATTCATTTAATTCACTTTCATTCAATTCATTTGAAGCAATTTCATTCATTTCAATTCAATTCAATTTAATTCGTTTCAATTCAAGTCCATTCAATTCAATCACATCCAATTTCATTCAATTCTATCCAATTCTCTTAAATTTTATAGCATTCAATTGTATTCAATTTCAATCGATTTCATTCAATTATATTCAATTCAATTCGATTCAATTCTAATTCAATTCCATTCAATTTAATTAAATTCAATTTAATTACATCCATTTGCATTCAACTCCATTCAATTCTATTCCATTTTATTCGATTCAATTCGATTCAATTCCATTTAATTCCATTCAATTCCATTCAATTGAATATCATTCAATTTAATTCAATTTATTAATTGAATTCCATTAAATTCAATTCGATTCAATTCAAATCCATTCAATTCCATTCGATTTTCATCTAATTCTATACAAATTCATTCAATATAATTCAATTCAAATCAATTAAATTCAATTCAATTCTATTCAATTCCATTCAATTCCATTACATGCAATTCTAATCATACTATTCAATTCGATTTAATTCAATTCAATCTCAATCAATTCCGTTCAATTTCATTCAATTAATTAATTCAATTTCATTCAATTTATTCCATTCATTCAATTTAATTTAATTTAATCTAATTCAATTCCATGCCATTCAATTCAATTTAACTCCATTCAATTCCATTCAATTGCGTCCATTTGAATTCAACTCCATTCAATTCTATTCCATTTTATTCTATTCAGTTCTATTCAATTCCGATCCATTCCATTCAAATCGATTCAATTCAATTCGATTCAATTAAATTCCATTTAATTCCATTCAATTCCATTCAATTTCATTCAATTTTTCGATTCAAATTCGATTCAATTCAATTCCATTTAATTCCATTCAATTCCATTCAAGTTCATTCAATTTCTATTCAGTTCTATTCAATTCCGATCAATTCCATTCGATTCGATTCAATTCAATTCCATTTAATTCAATTCAAATCCATTCAATTCCATTCGATTACATCTAATTCTATACAAATTCATTAAATTACATTCAAATAAATTCAATTCAAATCAATTACATTTAATTCAATTCTATTCAATTCCATTCAATTCCATTCCA
>CAKNXH010002003.1:0-15516 GCA_932178445.1 Andricus quercusramuli
GGAATTTTATTATTTGGAAAATTTCCAATTCGGGAATTTCATTATTCGGGAATTTTCCAATTCGAAGATTTTATTATTCAGGAATTTTATTATTCGGGAATTTTATTATTTGGCAAACTTGCAATTCGGGAATTTCGTTATCCGGGAATTTTATTATTTGGCAAATTTCCAATTCGGGAATTTTACGGTGTCGAGAATTTTATTTTTCGGAATTTTTCAATCATCCCGAATTTTCCAATTCGGAAATTTTAAATAGTAGGGAATTTTTTTTCGAATAATTTTATAACGGGAATTTTAGTATTCGGAAATTTTATAATTTAAAAATTTCATCATTTGGCATTTTACCAATTCGGGAATCTTATTATACGGGAAATTTTCAGTCAGGGAATTTTATTTTTCAGAAATTTCATTATGCGAGAATTTTATTTTTCAGAAATTTCATTATGCGAGAATTTTATTATTCAGGAATTTCATTATTGGGGAATTTCATTATTCAGGAATTTTATTATGCGGCAATTTTATTACTTGGGAATTTTCCAAATTAGTAAGTTTCCAATTCGGAAATTTTATTATTCGGGAATTTTCAAATTCAAAGATTTTATTAGGAAATTTTATTTTTCGGGAATTTTATTATTCGGAAATTTTATCATTTGAGAATTTTGTATTATTCGGAAATTTTCCAATTCGGGAATCATCCAATTCGAAGATGTTATTATTATTTTATTTATATTACTTATATTTATATATATTTTATATAAATATTATAAAGAACTAGAAAACTATTATTATTATTATTAATATTTGAAATTTCCTATTTTATTTTTCTTCTCACGCCATTTTTAATTTAAAATTAATAATTAATATTAATAAAAAAAATTTGTTTCCTCGCATTAATTATCTGAAATAATAGAAAAAATAAGAAATAATATCGTAATTTCAGAACTAATATATAATATTTTGTGCAATTTATATAGATAAATCAGATAGTTGCATTTTTGTTGAAAAATAATTAATTTTCGACAAAAAACACTAACATAACCCAAATTGGTTAAAACATTCTAAATCCTGTTACAATTATAATTATTTTTTTTCGAAAATATGAATTTTTAAAGAAAACCCACAACCTAACCTAAAATTGTTCGAAAAATATGAATTTTCTTTAAATTTTTGACTAAAAATAACATAACCTCAAATTGTCCGAGATTGAAAATCTTCTATGAAATCTATATCGATATATTTGGTGAAAACCGCTTGCATATAGCCTACAATTCTACACAATTTTTTAATTTTTTTCTCAATCTAATAATTTTTTACTAAAAATACCGATTTTCGATTGAAATATTAACATAACCTAAAATTGTTGAGAAGTTGTGAACTTGAAAAAAATTCTTTTTACTAAAAATACCAGTTTACGACGAAAAACTAACATAATCCAAAATTGTTGAAAGATTCCAAATATTTTTCAAATTATAATAATGTTTTATTAAAATAAAAATGTTATATATAAATCTTTTAATCAAAAGTTTAATTTTCGACGAAAAACACTAACATAAGACAATAAATAATTGTTCTGAATTGTATATCTTTGAAATTCAATTCTGTTGTTCACAATAACCGATTTATAGTGAAAAATGTTAACATAACCTTAAATTGTTCGAAAATTGTAAATCTTATTTGAAATCTATATCGATATTTCGATATATTTCGATTTTGATGTACAACACCAACATAACCTCAAAATGTAGAAAAATTGTACATTTAAAAAATGTATAATTCCATTTACCAAAAATACATAACCTGAAATTTTGAACAAATTTTGAAATATAATAATTTTTTATTAAAAATGTAAATAATTTCCAATAAAAAAATTCAACATCATCCAAAATTGTGAAAAAATTCTAAATATTCTTCAAATTAAAATAGTTTTTGGTTGAAACTAATTTTTCATATGAAACGACAACCTAACCTCAAATTGGTAAAAATGATAGGAGCGTTTAAAATCTTTTTTTTTTCGTTTAAAAATGTCAATTTCCAGCAAAAAACGCTAACAAAATGGCAAAAACGTTAATTGTTAGAAAATTAAAAAAAATGTTGAATTATAATAATTTTTTATTGAAAAAACCTATTTTCGGTGTAAAACTCCAACATAACCTAAAAACGTGATTGGCTTTTCATTACTCGAGTTTTTCTATTTTATATCTTAAATTTAATATTTTAATAATTGAATCTACAAATAATATTTAAAAAAAGATAAATCATAGATTGTTATTGTTTTTCACCAAAAAGGATTTTTTATATGAAATTAGTTATTCGACACAAAAATAATTAGATTTAAAAAAGATTTATTATTTCTCGACAACTTTAGGTTATGTTGGAATGTTTCATCTAAAATTGATTTATACATATATATATATTTTTTAAATAATAAAATTCACAAACTCGAATAATTTTGGATTATGATGGTGTTTTTTGTTGCAAATTGAAATTTTTATTAAAAAATCATTAGATTTTAGACAAGTTTAATAATTTTTTACCAATTTAAGGTTAGGATGGCATTTTAAATAAAAAAAAAGGAATTATTAGTTGGAAAAAAATTTACAATTCTTCAACAATTTTAGGTTATGTTGGAATATTTCACCTGAAATTTGTGTTTTTAAACAAAATGTTTTTTTTAATTATAAATGTCCCAACATAAAAGTCCAGAATTAGAAAACTCCCGAATAGTTTATAATTTTACAGAATAAATAATGAAAATATATTAAATGAATTACCGAATATAAATAATAAAATTCTCGACGCTGAAAAATTCCTGAATTTAAACAATAAAAAAAATGTTTTTTTATTAAATATGATTTATTTATCAGAAATAAAATACTGAAATATTTGTATCTTAGAACTTTTTAGTAAAATTTGATAATTGTATTTTTAATAAATAAATAATATTCTTGAAAAAAATTTAATTGTTCAATTTATTAATCAATTTTTTCAAATTTTGTTGAATTAATAATTTAACAAAAATTATTATAATTTGAAGAATATTTAAAACGTTTTTACAATTTCTGATAATGTTGAAGTTTTTTGTTGCAAATTATTTATATTTTCAATGAAAAATTAGGAGATTTCAAAATTTGTTAACAATTTTAGGTTATGTTAGAGTGTTTCACCTAAAATTTGTATTTTTAAAGAGAATTCATTAGATTCACATACAATGATTTTTGTTTATAATAATAATATTTAAAAGCTAGTACAATTTTGGACTTTGTTATTGTTCTTTGTCAGATTCATAATTTTTTATCAATTTTAGGTTATGTTGATGGTATACATGGAAAATTATTTTTTCGAAGGAAAAGTTATTATAATTTAAAGGAAGATTTAGAATCTTTTAACAATTTTGGATTATTTTAGTGTTTTTCGTCAGAAATTCATATTTTTAATAAAAAAATATTACCAACTTTTTAACAATTTTAGGTTATGTTCGAGACTTACACTGGATATCAATATTTTTTGTGGAAACAATCATTAGATTTAAGAGAAGATTTAATTTTTTCGTACATTATTTACAATTTACAATTTTGAAACAATTTTAGGTTATGTAAGAGTATTTAATCGGAAATCGGTTATTTTAAACAAAAATAATTGCAATTTTCAGAAGATACAGAATTCTGTCATCAGTTGTATTAGTGTTATTCCTCAAAAATGTATTTTTTTTTTAATTCAGAGAAGATTCAAAATTTTTGAACAATTTTAGGTTATGTTGAGGTGTTAGAGCGAAAATTAGCTTCAAACAAAAATTATTATAATTTGAACAGTATTTAGAATCTTTAAAAAATGTGGAATATTTTAGTATTTTTTATCCGAAATTGGTATTTTTAATTAAAAAAATTATATTTCGAAAATTTTTTTTTCAACAATTTAAGGTTCTGTTAACGTTTTTTACCGTCAATAAAACCGCGATAAAAAAATGGAATAAATAAATAAAACCAATGATTTTTGTTCAAAATAATAAAATTTACAAGCTTGAACAATTTTGGGCTCTCTTCTTTTTTGTCAAAAATTAAAGTTTTTATTAAAAATTAATTAGATTAGATATATAAAATAACAATTTTTAAAAACTTCCAGTCAGAAATATATATTTTTTTCAATTATTATTTTTAATTCAAACAATAATTTTAGAAACTTTAAACATTTAAAATATCTTTTTTTCATAAAAAATTCGATTAATGTATTTTTAATAAATAAATTATATTTATCGGGATTTTTATTATTTATGAATATTCCAATTCGGGATATTTTTATATTTCGAGAATTTATTTTAAAATACATCACTAATAAAATAATTTTTTTCAGAGATTGTTAGAGAATTCTAAGCTTAATGAATTATTTCCTCTGACTGAGTTCAGTATATTAACAGGAAGATTTGCATGTAGTGAACGGTCATTTTTGCAACCACTTTGCGTTAATTTATATTTGCAAATTAGTGGACGTGATGCCGAGCAAGTGAACACGGTAAGAAAAAAAAAAAAACCATTTTAAATAATTTTTTTCTGAAAAAAAGATCTTCTTTCACTCCGCTGGGAATCGAACCTCAGAACTACTGATTTCCGGCCAGGTGCTTTCCCATTAAGCTACTAGAGAGATCGAGAGAAAAAACTTTTTTCAGATATAGACGCATTATTTTGTTAGATTGTACAAAAGAAATTTTTTAAGGTATCTGTATTATCATTAGAGAAGTAATTAATAATTAATAATTATTAATAATAATAATAAATAATTTTTCTTTGATAGCTCCATCTAGTCTGAAAAGAAGTTAAAAATTTCTGTTATCCTCTAATGATAATACAGATCCCTTGAAAAATGCGATTTGTACCCGACCGGCAATCAGTAGTTCTGTGGTTCGATTCCCAGCGGAGCAAAAGGAGAATATCTTTTTTCAGAAAAAAATTATTTGAAATAAAATAATTTAAATTAATAATAATCAGTTAATTTAATATAAATTATTTTTTTCAGAAATATTTACCTTATATTTTCTCCTACTTCCCGGCAGGAACTTCTGCTCACATATTAATGCATTATTACCAAAATATGATAACAGGTGAAAAAATTAAAAAACAATACTTTTTCTCATGAAATAAAGCCGATTTAATTAGGATTTAATTAAATTTTATTTTAGAGGAGTTTCAGGCATTTGATTATGGAGCGGAAAGGAATTATTGGCGTTATGGAACAGAAAAAGCTCCCGATTACAATTTGGGAAGAATTCGAGCACCAGTTGCAATATTTTATGGAGACGGGGATATTCTGTCGACAAAAACTGTAAGTTAAAAAAATTAATTTTGAAGTAAAATTATATTCACAAAAGGAAACTTCAAAAAATTTATAAAAATTCTCGTAACCTAATATCTCATCTTTAAAATGAGCCCAAGAACGTGTAAAAATGTTTACTGGTTCTCAAATTATCATGAAAAATGTAAAGGCAGTCCCGCTCAACAGAGCGATTTTAGTCTCCCGATGATTTTTCAACAAAACAGTTCAATTTTCGTCTAAAAAAGATGACTTTTTATCCAAATTGTTAAATTTTACAACCATGAATTGCTCAAGGCAATGCACGGCAGTCCCGCTCAACCGAGCTATTTTTGTCTTGCGATGATTTTTCGACAAAACAGTTAAATTTTTTACCAAAAAGATGACTTTTTAACGAAATAGTTAAATTTTCGACCTACAAAGGTAAATTATTCACCAATTTTTTGCAACTGAATAGTTGAATTTTACACGAGAAATTAATTTATATCTAGTCTTTAAAATGAGCCCATGATCGTGTTGAAATGTTCACTGGTTCTTGAATTATCATCAAAACTGTAGAGACGTGCGCGAGGCAAAAATCGATTCCCTGCATTGCCTCTGACAATGTACGGCAGTCCCGCTCAACCAAGTGATTTTCGGCTTGCGATGATTTTCCAATAAAATGGTTAAATGAATACTTCAACAAATGGTCGAATTTCCGATAAAAAAAAATTAAGACTCAATCAAAAATAATTATAACTGGATAGTTGAATTTTTAACAAAGAAATTAATTTATATCTACTGTTCAAAATGAGCCAAAGAACGTGTAAAAATGTTTAATGGTTCTCAAATCATCATATAAAATGTAGCGGCTTACGCAAAACAAAAATCGCTCCCATGCCTTGCCTTGCGCAATCTATGGCAGTCCCGCTCAACCGAGAGATTTTCGTCTTGCGATGACTTTTGAACAAAAAAGTTGAATTTTTACTAAAAAAAAAAAAACTTCTCAATGAAACAGTTGAAGTTTCAACCTACAAATAAGAAATTTTCACCGATTGGTCGAATTTTTTAATCATAAAAGATTAAAACTCAAACAAAAATAATTGCAATAATAAAGTTGAATTTTCAACTGAAAAATTAATTTATATCTACACTTTAAATGAGTCCAAAAATATTAAAAATGTTAACTGGTTCTTAAATTATCATAAAAAATGTGAAGGCTTGCGCAAGACGAAAATCGCTCGGTTGAGCGGGACTGCTGTGTGACCGTTTGATGAAAAATTCGTCTTTGTAGGTTGAAGATTCAACTGTTTTGTTGAGAAATGTTTTTTTTTTAGTCAAAATTTAAGTTTTTTGTTTGAAAATCATCGCAAGACGAAAATCTCTTGAAAATTTATCAATTTTGTTGAAAATTCAACTATTTTGTTAAAGTCATATTTTTCGGTCTTGTTTTTCGTTTTTATAAAATATTCGTCTTTTTCGATTGAAAAGTCATCTTTTTTGTAAAAAAAGTCATCTTTCTTGGTTTAAACTTAATTTTTCCGTCGAGAATTCAACTATTTAGTAACAATTATCTTTGGTTGGGTTTTAATCTTTTTTGATTGAGAATTCGACAGTTTGATAGAAAATTTACATTTTTAGGTTGAAAATTTAAAATTTTTGTTAAAAAAAAGTAATATTTTTCAGCGGAAAATGTAACTGTTTTGTTGAAGAATCATCGCAAGAGGAAAATCGCTCGGTTGAGCGGGACTGCCGTGCATTGCCCAAGGCAATGCATGGAAGCTATTTTTGTCTTGCGATGATTTTTCAACAAAACAGTTACATTTTCGATTAAAAAGGAGGAATTTTAGCAAAAAAGTTCAATTTTCAACCTATAAATGTGGATTTTCCACCAAATTGTCGAATTTTCAAACAAAAAAGATCAAAATTCAACGGGAAACTCAACTCTGGAAAATTTTATTGGTCTTTTTCTTCAAGTTTTTAAGTTTTTTTAAAAAGTTTTTTCCTTCAGAAATAGCCGAAAAATGCATTTGTTAATCAAGTTTGAATAAACAATTATTGAATATTTATAAATGAATATATATATGTATTTATTTATCTATATTGAATATTTATTATTGAATAATAGGCTGCTAATACATTGAAGAAACGCAATTTTTATTTAATGCCTGAGATGATAAAAATTTGTTCGGAAAATTGTTTGTTCACAATCGAAATTTGTTTATAAAAAAACCAATTATCAATTATATTCACGAATTCAATTAGAAAATTATTTTTTTTCTATAAATTGTTCAAATTTAGGGCAAATCAATTGACGAATCACTACAAAGAATCATTGCAATTATTTTTGGTTGAGTTTTAATCTTTTTTGTTTGAAAATTTAACAATTTGTTGAAAAATTCATTTGTGTAAAGTAAAAATTCAACTGTTTTGTTAAAATCTCATATATTTTTTTTCGAAAATTCAATTGTTTGGTTGAAAATTCATCGCAAGACGAAAATCGTCTGGTCGAGCGGGACTGACGTTTCTTGCCTAAGGCAATGTACGGGATCGATTTTTGTCTGACGAAGGCCTCTACATTTTTTATGATAACTCGAGAATCATTAAACATTTTTGCTGCAAAAAACTGCAAAAACGTTCACTGGTTCTCGAATTATCTTGAACAATGTAGATGCGTGGCCAAGACGAAAATCGCTCAATCGAGCGGGACTGACGCCACGTACAAGTGCCAAAGGCATGCACCAATCTCTTATTTTTGCCAATTTTCAAGATCCAACTTCAACGCCTGGAAAAATCTAGTAAAATAATCGTGAAATTTCGAAAGTCATAAAAAATTTGCCTTAAAGTTTCCTCTTCAAAATGAGTCCAAGGAACTGTGAAAATGTTCACTGGTTCTCAAATCATAAAAAATATAGAGGCGTATGTAAGAAAAAAATCACTTTCTGCAATGCATTTGGCACTTGTACGTCGCGTCAGTCCCGCTCGACCAAGCGATTTTCGTCTCCCGCTCGTCTCTACATTTTTGATGATAATTCAAGAACCAGTGAACATTTTTACAGTTTCATGGACTCATTTTAAAGAGAAAATTTCAAGGTTCATTTCGCGTGAATGTTGAAACTCCCCCATCATTTGATTTCATTTTTCCTCTAAAAATAATAGGAAAGATTCAAATGTCAAGCAAAATATACATCAAAATCTCCTCTTCAAAATGAGCCAAATAAACTGTGATGATAAAGAAGAAGAAAAATCGCTGCCGTGCATGCCTTTGGCACTTGCACGTGGCGTCAGTCCCGCTCAACCAATCAATTTTCCTCTTGCGCACGTCTCTACATTTTTGATGATATTTCGAGAACTAGTAATCATTCTTACAGTTTTTTGGGCTCATTTTAAAGAGGAGATTTTTCAAAAATAATGAAAAATAATTAAAAAAATTAATTTAACAATTTTTTCATTTTTTTTAGGATTCAGAAGAACTGAAAAGTCGTCTCCCAAATGTTGTGGCTTTTGAAAGGGTACCACACAGCAATTTTAGTCACCTGGATTTTCTCTGGGCAAAAAATCTGACTTATATCCTAAACTATCGACTGCTAGATTTAATTACGGAATTTTCCAGACAGCCTGAAATCGGATATGAAAATGAAATTCCATATCCTTATATATATTAGAATTTTAAATTTTGACTAAAATACCGACTGATTTCTTGCACTATTTACTGAGAATTCCATTTTATAAAAAATATTCTCAGCTGTCGTTGAATTTTTTAAGATTCAATTTGATTTACGAGTTTTATTGTCAAAATTGAGCGATTACATTTATTTGTATAAATTTTTGCAAAATGGATTTTGCAAGAAAGGAGTAATTTCGTACCTAGTCATTGTTTCTCAGATTTTATTTTCTATGTAGATTTAATTATTTTAGATTTTTGAATTTTAGCAAAATTTTGTAAATTATTAAATTAAAGCTGTGAAAAATAGGTCGTGTTTTTTATAAAATAAATTAGGATAAGTGAGTGAAACTTGTACATACAGACTTGTGACTATGAAATAAAAAATCTTTTTATAACCCATGTTTTTTTAATAAAATAAAATTTTAAATTAGAATTGAATTTCCGATTATAGATAATGCGCGAAATTTTTTTTTTCTCGGGAGTTTTACTTTTTGAGATTTTTTAGTCGTCTCGAATTTTTTTTTTAAATTTCGAAAATAATTTGAAATTTGAAAAATGTAGATGGAAATTGATTCTTTATCTTGAATAATTAATTTAAAGAGAATATTTAACAAGATTTTAAAACATTAAAAACGATTTCCGAAAATTCAAAAAGATACAAAAATAATTTTAAACTTGAAATAATTTCAATTTTTTTAAAGATTTCAAGAGAATACAAAAAACTTAAAATTTGTGGGAAAATTTTAAATAATTTATTATTTTACAAAATTGATTTCAAGACTTTAAAAAGATTTTAAAACATTCCAAACGATTTTAAAAATTGTAAAAAAAATCTGGAAGATTTTTCGAGCATTGTTTCTTTTTTTAATTTTGCAGAATTTTTTCAAAGTTTTAAGAAAAATTCATACTATTTTTAAATATATTTAGAAGTGTTTAAAATTTTTTTTAATAATTTCAAATTGAAAAACTTAAAAATTTTAACTTGAAATGATTTCAGAAAATTAAAAAAATAGATTTTTGAAGATTTCGAACAAAAAATTCAGAGGTTTTTTAAAAATTTTGAAAGGTTTCAAGAGAAAACGAAAATTTTCTTAAAATTTGTGGAAAAATTAACAAAAAATCTATTCTTCCAATTGGCATAAAGATTATATTTAAAAAGATTTCAAAATATTTCGAAATATTTCCAAAGTTGTTAAAAAAAATTTGGAAGATTATCGGAAATTTTTTTTTGAATTTGGCAGATTGAATTTAAAATTAGAAAAGATGTCAAAAAACCGATGATAAAATTAACATTTTTGAAGCTTTCGAAATACAGTTTTGAAGTTTTTTCAAAATTTTGAAAAGTTTTGAGATGATGAAAAAATTCTCTTGAGATTCTTGAAATATTTAAAGTGATTCTTCATTTAAAAAAATAATTTTAGGAAAATATTTTAAGATATTTTTAATAATAATTCGATTGATTTGAAGAGATATTAAATTTTTTTTAAAGTTTTGAAGAGATTAAAAACAGTTTACAACATTGTTGAGCGGGACTGCCATGTATTGCTTAAGGCAATGCACGGGATTGATTACATTCAACCATTCAATGGATTTGATAATATTCAATCCTGAAACCAAAAATATAAATTTTCAATGAAGAAGATTAATTTTTCACCCAAAAAGGCAAATTTTTTAACAAAAGGGATGAATTTTCAACGGAAGAGATAAGTTTCTAACTCATAAAGGATACAATTTCAACCAAAAATGGTATAGTTCTTCCAGAAGTTTGAAAAGATTTTTCAACAAAAAAATTCGCTTGAGATTCCTGGAATATTTAAAGTGGTTCTTTATTTTCAAAAATTACTTTGAAGATAATATTTTTAAATATTTTAAAACACCACGAGTGATTAAAAAAATTATCAAAAACAAATCTGGAAGATTTCAAGATATTTTTAGGAATGATCCGAGTCATTTTAGAAAATTAAAAAATTGTGTCAAAGTTTTGAAGAGATTAGGAACACTTTACAACTTTGTTGAGCGGGACTGCCATTTATTGCCTAAGACAATGCACGGGATCGATTACATTCAATCATTCAATGAATTTTATTATATTCAATCCTCAACCAAAAATATGAATTTTCAATGAAGAAGATTAATTTTCCACCCAAAAAGACAAATTTTTTAACAAATAACATGAATTTTCAACTGAAGAGGTAAGTTTCTAACTCATAAAGGATACATTTTCAACCGAAAATGGTATAGTTCTTTCAAAAGTTTGAAAAGTTTCGAGAAAATAAAAAAATTCGCTTGAGATTCCTGGAATACTTAAAGTGATTATTTATTTTTAAAAATTTTAAAACACCGTGACAGATTGAAAAAATTTTCAAAAACTAATCCGGAAGATTTCAAGATATTTTTAGGAATAATTCGAGTCATTCGAAGAGATATTAAATTTTTTCAAAGTTTTGAGGAGATTAAAAACACTTTACAACTCTGTTGAGCGGGACTGCCATTTATTGCCCAAGGCAACGCACGGGATCGATTACATTCAATCAGTTTGATTATATTCAATCCTGAAACAAAAATATGAATTTTCAATGAAGAAGATTGAATTTCCATTCAAAAAGACAAATTTTTTAACAAAAGGGATGAATTTTCCACTCACGAAGGATACATTTTCAACCGAAAAGGTTTTAAAAAGTTTTGAAAAGTTTCGAGATAATAAAAAAAGTTGCTTGAGATTCTTGAAATATTTGAAGTGATTCTTTATTTTTGAAAATTGATTTGAAGAAAATGTTTTCAAATATTTTAAAACACCGCGAAACATTGAAAAATTGTTTAAAAAATAATCCGGAAGATTTCAAGATATTTTTAGGAATAATCCGAGTCATTTTGAAAGATACGAAAATGTTTCAAAAATTTTGAAGAGATTAAAAACACTTTACAACTTTGTTGAGCGGGACTGCCATTTATTACCCAAGGCAATGCACGGGATCGATTACATTCAATCATTCAATCAATTTGATTATATTCAATCCTGAAACCAAAAATATGAATTTTCAATGAAGATTAATTTTCCACCCGGAAAGACAAATTTTTTAACAAAAGGGATGAATTTTCAACTAATGAGGTGAATTTCTAACTCATAAAGGATACATCTTCAACCGAAAATGGTATAGTTCTTTCAAAATTGTGAATAGTTCCGAGGTGATAAAAAAATTCTATTGAGATTCCTGAAATATTTGAAAAGATTCTTCATTTTTGAAAATTAATTTTAAGAGAAGTTTTTAAATTTTTTGAAACAACACGAAAGATGAAAAAAAATATTAAAGTTGAATCCGAAAGATTTCAAGATATTTTTAGGAATAATCCAAATCATTTTGAGAGATATTAAAATGCTGTCAAAGTTTTGAAGAGACTTATAACTTTGTTGAGCGGGACTGCCATTTATTTCCAAGCTTAAAAAAGTCCTAAATATCCTTCAAATTCAAATTCTTTCTGAAATTTGATAAAATTCCGTGGAATAAAATTTTGTTAAAAATTAATTAATTAAAAACTGTTTAGTTGAAAAAATTACTTTCTACAAAATTCACCATTTTTGGTTGAAGATTGTTAATTTTAGTTAAAAATTTATTTGGTTAAAAATATTTTTGGTTACAGATTCAACTATTTTGTTGAAAATTCGACTTTTCTGGACAAAGTCAACAGATTTTGATAGAAATTATTCTTTTTTGTTTAAAAATTCAACTATTTATTTGATTAATTTTGTTGTTGAAATTTTGATTCGACCAACCGAAAATTTTCAGAAATCTTTTTTAATTTTTTCAAGAATTTCAGGAAAATTATAGATATATAAATTTAAAAACAAGTAAACGTAACGAAATAAATTGTTGTTAAAATTTTTTATTTTTTATCAAAAATTGAATGACAAAATTAATTATTGAAAATCTGAATTTTTTCAAATTTCCAATTAGCATGAGATTTTTTTTATTTAGAAATCCCTCTTTATAGAGCAGGAAATGAGATGTTAAATTTTAACCTTGACAATACTTAAGAACCGTTTTGATTGCAGAAAGTCATGGGGACCTGTTTTTTCCAAGGATTGCATATTTTTACGTCAATTTGAATCAGAAAATCTAAAACAGGTTGGAGACACCTCCAGATCGCAAGGTCGATCGAGTGATGAAAAAAAATTTAAATACCTGTTTCAATATTAATTAGGTTTATTAATTACTAATTAGTGATTAGCACATTTCTAACTGGACAGAGATAAAAAATTCGAAATTCTTTTCATTTTCACAAATTTTTATTTGACCTGGATTGACCTGAGTGGAGCGAAAATGACTGTTTGCAAAAATTGATAAATTCAACTGTTGAGCGGGACTGCCATTTATTGCCCAAGGCAATGCACGGGCTCGATTGCATCAAAAATATGAATTTTCAATAAAGGAGATTAATTTTCCGCCCCAAAAAGACACATTTTTTAACAAAAGGGATGAATTCTCAAACAAAATTAATTTTCTATTAAAAAGACGAATTACAAAAAATAATTTTCCACCATAAAAAAAAAAATTTTCAAACAAAAAATTATTTCCAAGAAAGTAGTTCAATTTTTAACCATGAATTCAACGAAAATAATTGAATTTGTTGCTGGATAATTGAATTTTTAACAGAAAGAATAATTTTTAACTAGAAAAAATCAATTTGCAATAAAAAATATCAAATTTTGTAGAACAAATAAATTTTCAACTAAAATTGTCAATCTTCAACAAATAAAAAAGAATTTTCATCTAAGTAGTTGAATTTTCAACCAAGTTGAGTTAATTAATTAATTTGAAAAATTTAATTAACTCAACAAAGTACACGAATTTTCAACTAAATATTTGATTTTTAATCTAAAAAAGATCAATTTTGAACAAAAAATATTAAATTATGTAGAAAAACTTTTGTGGCTTATAAATTTCTCACAAAAAATGAAATAGTTGCATTTTCAGTTAAAAAATTATTTATCATTCAAAATAATTATTTATCAACCCGAAAACTGATTTTTCAACAAAATAGTTAAATTCAAAAAAAAAAAAAAAAAAAAAAATTCCTAATGACAAATCTAATAACTGATATTTTAACCAAGAAAGGTTTAAATAAAAATTAAAAAACAGTTGTAACAAAAAAATTAATTTTTTTCCTTAGTTGCGAATTTTTATCCCATTTAATTCAACCAAAAAATATGAATTAAAAAAAAAGTAGAATCCATAAAAATTAATTTTCAAAAAAAAAAAAAAAAAAAAAATGCAACCCCCAGTTGAAATTAAGAAAAAGAGAAAAAATTTTAATAAAAAAGTTGAATTCTGAATCATAAAGATGAATTTTCAACGAATAATAATAATTTTTTACCCAATTTTTTTTCAATATTTTTAGCTGGAAGGATTAGAAAAATTTCAAAATCTATTTATTTTGTCAAAGTTTTATTGATTTTTTGAATAATTAATAATATACGAATTTTGAAATTTTCGGAATTCCCAGAATTCCCTCAATCATCTGAATTTCTTTAATTCATATAATTCTCGGAATTTTCATAATTATGGGAATTCCCTGAATTATGAGAATTCCCTGAATTCTGAGAATTTCCTGAATTCTCATAATTAGGGAAATTCCATCATTTTGAAATCCTTAGAATTCGTAGAATTCCCTCAATCATCTGAATTCCTTGAATTCATATGATTCCCTGAATTCTCGGAATTTCCATAATTATGAGAATTCCCTGAATTCTCATGAATAGGGAAATTCCATTATTTTGAAATCCGTAGAATTCGCAGAATTCCCGAAATCATCTGCGTTCCTTGAATTCACATAATTCCCTGAATTCTGAGAATTCCTAGAACTCTAGGAATTCTCTGAATTCTGGAAATTCTCTGAATTCTGAGAATTCTCTGAATTCTGAAAATTCCCTGAATTCTGAGAATTCTCAGAATTCTGCGAAGTTCCTGAACTTAAAGGACTTCAAAATTATGCTAGGAATTCAGAAACATAGACGAAATTCAGAGATTTCAAAGAATTAAGAATATTTTAGGAATTCAGAAGAATTCAGGTGAATAGAAGGAATTCAACTATTTAAATAGATTTAGAACATTTAAAGAATTCATATAATTTCGTCAATTTCCTGAATTTTTTAAATATTCTAAATATCAGGAATTCCGAATATTCCAGGAATTCAAGGAATTCTGGATATTCACGAATTTCAGAAAATTCAGAAAATTTCAGGGATTTCCGATTATTGAGACAATTCAAGGAATCCAGAGATTTTCTGGACTTTATAGAATTCACGAAATTCGGAGAATTCAGAATATTCAAGAAAAAAATCAAGGAATTTAGAAAATTCACGGAATTCAGGATATTTGAGGAATTTATTAAAATGATTGAATTGCAAGAGTTCAGAGAATTCAGAAAATTCTAGGAATTCAGAATATTCCAGGGATTTCCGATTATTTAGGTAATTCAAAGAATTCAGAGATTTTCAGGAATGTAGAGAATTCAAGGAATCAATTATTCCAGTAAAAACCGGGCATTTCAGGGAATTCAGAGAATTTCAG
>CAKNXH010002003.1:20516-33903 GCA_932178445.1 Andricus quercusramuli
TCGGTTAAAAAATAAAGTATTCCAGTGAAATATTCACAATTTCAGTTTAAAATTAGTCTTTTTGGTTAAAAATACAAGGACTTGGTTTAGAGTTAAACGCTTTTGTTGAAAATGCATATATTTGACTTAAAATTTACCTATTGAGGTTCACAATTCATCTATGCGAGTAAAAGACTCATCATGTTATTTGGAAATTCATCATTCTGGCTGAATATGTTTTTTTTTGTGGAAAATTTTTGTTTGTGTGAAAAATTAATTGTTCTTTTAACTAAACATTAATCTATTTAGTTGAAATTTTGTCATTTTTAGTTTAAAATTCATTTCATTTCTTTAAAATAAATGTATTTTTTTGTAGAAAATTATTCATTATATTTCAAAATTAATATTCTTCTTTGAAACATTATATTGCTGATAACAAATTTATCTATTGCAGTCAAACATTCATCATTTGAGTTCAAATGTAATTATTACAATTTTGGTTGAAAACTTATCTTTTTTAGTTCCAAATTCAACTATTTCGTTGAGAATTTATGCATTTCGTTTAAAATTCATCTTTTCTTGGTAGAAATGTAATATTTTTTGTTCAAATTTCAACTCCTTGGAATTTAAAACGGTTTAAATTTAATTTAATACAAGACCCACATTGATTTAACCCAAATATGCACTGAGTTTTAAGTAGAAGAAGTAGACACCATATTACACATTGTTGCTATTTTTACAGAAAATGGAAATCATTTTTCATATTTTGAAGATTATTATATGCGATTCTTTCGTTTATTGCATTATGTTTAAATAGTTTTATCTATAGATAAAAAAACAGTTACGACTTTGCAATTGTTTTTGTCTTGTAAAACTTGTTAACGTTATGAGGTTATTAATATTTTCGTTTTTATTATTACTATATCATGTTTACAGCTCAGATTGAAGTAACATTTTTTTAATTGTATCTAATCCGACTTTAGTAGTTTATTATTGTACTGCAATTAAATTCTCTTCATTGTAAAATCAGTTTTTGAATTTACTTGAAACTACAGTTTAAAATAGTAACTTGCAATACATTTACTAATTCATTTGGTAGTACCATTACCAATTCCTTTAGTAGATACAGTTACCAATTCATTTGGTCAGTTATTCCTACTTATGTAATTAGTCGATTTTTAACAAATTACCAGTAAACGCATCGGCACTATTCGAATTAGTAGAAAACTACTACTAATTAATAGTTTTCTACTAATTCAGAGTCAATTTAATTATATTGAATTTTTAATTGAATAAATAAATTTTTATTAAATTTATTAATAATTTATTAAATTAAATAAGTCGTAACAAAGTAATAATACTGGAAAGTGTTATTAGAATGAAATATTTCAATATAAATAATTATATAAAAATTTAATTTAATTCAAAAGAAATATTTTTTGTCAAAAATTCATATATTTTGGTAAAAAGTTTGAAAATGTTAGTATATACTACTGAAAAATTGATCTACTTGGTAGGTAATGATTGTTGCTTGTTAAAAATCAATGTTTCTGTCACAACATTCATCATTTTAGTGAACGCAGAACAATATTTTTGTGATTTATGGTTGTGTCGAAAATTATCATCATCGGGTTGAAAATGCGACTGTTTTCGAGATAATTCGCCTATTTGGCTTACAAATTCAAGAAGTTTGTTTAAAAACTACTTGGTTGAAAGATTCACTTTTTGGTTGAAACTTTTTCTCCTTGGGCAGAATCCCGGTAAGAAGGCTTGAATAGAATATGATTGAAAAATGCAATTCCTGTGAATACCTGATTTTCCCTTCTTTTTCTTATATCACAAACATTATTAGAAAGAAGCAACTGCTATTCCTGTCAATACACTTTGAAAAATATAAATTTCTGAGAAATATAATAGAATTTAGTAGAATTATTAAAGTCATACTAACATTTATTTCATCTACATTGAATTCAAATTCTCAATTTATTTAATATAATTAATTGTTAATTATAATAAATTATATTTTAAATTTGGGTATCACAGAATCTATATTACACTTAATTCAGTTCATTATACTGATATTTAGGATAATACATTAGATATAAATCCAATGTTAATTTCTGGAATTCAAATCACTTGGTCTCTCCGAAGTGCAAACTTGAATTCATTTAAATAGACCCTTCCTAACTTATATTCCAAAAGGGATAATTCAAACAATTTTAAACACACATTTCTTGAATGAATTAGAGTGAATTATGTACGCTTCAAGTCTATCCTGCTTTACGGAATACTGAGAGAAGCTTATAAATTTTCATTTGGAGGACAATATTTAGTATTTGTATTTATAAAATATTTTTTGTTCCGTATTTCTTCAGTCATCAAATGTTCTAGTATATAATTTAGTTTATAATTCAAACAAGATAGATGATTAGTACTGTTTCAGATCATATGTAATATAACAATTGAAAATTGGAGTTCAAATAAAGCCCAAGAATGATATTAGTTGATATTGTGTATTGAACTGTATAGAATGTGTCGCAGCGCCACCTGGTGAAATATATATTGTGCAAGGAGCGTTCGCGACGCAGAAACTCTTCTCCTCATCACGGATTAGCTCTCGTGTAGCTGTTTGATGCTGCCTGACGGGGAGCACCTCTCTGGGAGCAAGAGTAGGCGGTCGGCAGTGGTGACCTCGAACACGATTTCTGACGTCGGTCCACATCTGCTAGCCTAACCGTTTGCTACGCGTTCGCGTGGTCCGAACGCGTTGAGAGCTGCCTAGTGTTCGGCTAGCCACGACCATTCCCTCTCTGCTCTCCACACGACTCTTCCTACGTCGGGTAGCGCGAACGGACCTTTAAGTTCCTAAGACTGGGAAAATATGAACAGGCGAGGAGTGCGTCAGGAACGCTTGGAGCGCTCGCCCAGTATTTCGCTCCCAGTCCCTGATTTTTTTTAAATTTAACTTTAATCATAATTTAAAAAGAAGTGTCTTCAAAAATAATTCACTATTCTGATCGTATTGTTTCTTTAATTTTGAAAAATTAAAAAATTGTCTTAAAATCTTCTGCATTTCTTTCCGAATAATAAAATTCCCGAGAGATTATAATATTACCGAATTTGAAAATTCACGACAGAAAATTATGTTTTTCTTGATCTTCTCTATTCTTTTTTGAATTTATAGGAAATCATTTAAAATGTTTCGAAATATTTTTTCGATTTTCGTTTACAATTTATTTTTCATAATGAAAATTCATTTGAAAAATTGCCAGGAATCATAAAAAAATGTATTCTCTTGAAACTGTTCAAAACGTTTAAAAAACTAATTTTTTTGAAAATTAAAAAAAAAGTTTTTTAAACATTTTGAAAAGTTTCAAGAAAATTACAATTTTCTTCAAGATTCTGGGCAATTTTTTCACAATGTATTTTATTTATAGCGAGAAAATATTCTTATCTAAATTTTTAACTCTATTCTATTTCAAGAGACTTCTCTATTTTAAGAGAAAGTTGGTAAAAAAAATTTAATTGTTTAAAAAAATGTATGTGAATATCTAATTATTTGTTTGTTTACTACGAATCTGTATTATCATCTGAGATGATAACGATCAATCAGAAGAGAAATCTTATCATACACTGTGAAAGTAGAAATCTACAATATCGATCGAAGATATCTCCTCTAACACAGAAAATCTTTGACGTCTTTTCAGACTGGATGGAGCTATAAATTTAAAAAGCGTGTTTCAGAAAAATGATTCTCTTCCGATCACTCTAGTAGCTTAGTGGTAGAGCACCTGACCGGCAACGAGTTGACCTGGCGTTCGAATCCCAGCGGAGCGAAAGAAGATCTTTTTTTCTTAATAAATTTAATTAACATTTTGTAAAAAATGTATAGTTCCATCGAGTCTGAAAAGACGTCAAAGATTTTCTGTATTAGAGGAGATAGGTTTGATCGGTATTGTAGATTTACCATCTCCGATGATAATACAGATTTCTTTTAAATTTAAATTCTTTTTGATTCAAATATCAAATATGAGGTGTTGAATTATTTAGCTTTTGTTTTATTTTTTATTTATTGTTGAATTTATTTATTCTTATTGTTTATTATTGTTCATTATTTATTATTTTTAATATTTATCTTCATTCTTTGTTAAAAATTTACTTATTTTGTTGAATATTATTTTTTCTAATTGAAAATTAATTTTTTTAACTGAAATTTAACTATTCTACTTTAACTATTCCATTTTTTGATAGAAATGTAATCTTTTTCATTAAAAAATAATCTGGTCATAGAAAATGTAACTAATCCTTTTTTTTGTTAAGAATTCATTTCTTTGATTGAGAAAAACTTTATTTGGAAATCGTTTATTTTTTATAGAAAATTCATCTTTTCGGTTGAAAATTCCACTATTTGGTAAAAAATTTATATTTTTGGTTGGAAATTCATGAATGTGATTAAAATTTAATTTTTTTCGGTCGAAAATTCGTTCCTTTTTAGACGAAAATTGTTTTTTCAAACTGAAGATGTAACTTTTCTATTTTTGCTTGATCTTGTTTAAAAAAATTACTTTTCAATTAAAAAATTAATTTTCAATTTAAAAAACTTATTTTCAACAAAATAAATGAATTTTCAAACGAATATGTTTATTTTTAATGAAATTTTTAATCAAAAATGTTAATTTTCTACAGAAAAAAGACAAATTTTCAACTAAAATAGAATAATTTAATTTTAAGTTAGCAAAATAAATTTTTAAACAAATAAAATATATTTACAGCGCAATAACTGAATTTTCAACCAAACAAATGAATTTTCCACCAAAAAGATTAATTAACTGTAAATAAAAAAAAATTTCGAAAACAAATTAAGTCAAATTTTTAGTTTAAAAAATTGATTTTCAAGAAAAACACTAATTTTCAACCATAGAAAAATTAATTTCCAATAAAAAATAATTTTCTACCAAAAAAAGGATAATCTCTAACAAAATACCGAATTTTTACCCAAAAATATGACTTTTTAACAAAATTGTTGAATTTTTTGTCTAAAAAAATAAAAATCACATTTTTTTAAAAGGAATCTGTATTATCATCATAGAATAACGCAAATTTTTTATCGTTTTTTCAGACTAGATGGAAATAATAATTAAAAATTATTTTAATAAATTTTTTCTGAAAAAAATCTTCTTTTGATTTACCACCTGCCAAAATGATGCGTGTTTTTTCTGAAAAGAGTTTCTTTAAAAAAGACCAGCAATCGGAAGTTCTGAGGTTCGATTCCCAGCTCAGCGAAAGGAGAAGGTCTTTTTTCAGAAAAAAATTGATTACAATAATTTTTTATTCATATCTCAATCTAGTCTGAAAAGACGTTACAAATTTCTTTTATTCTCTGATGATAATACAGGTTCCTTGAAAATTCAATTATCGGGTTAAAAATTCCAATCAAAATTGAAATATTAGGTTGAAAATTGATGTATTCCATTAAAAAATATTTTTTTTTTCGTAGAAGATAGACCTTTTTGGTTGAAAATTTATTTATTTGGTTGAAAATTAGTTTTCTTAATCGAAAATTTATTTTTTCAACTAAAAATTGTTGTAAATTGAACTATGAGGTTAAAAATTCTATTAAATATTCTATTCTATTCAAAATTATATTAATTCGTCTTCTTGGGTGGAAATTAAACAATTTTGTAGAAAATTTATTGTATTTGTTCAAAATAAGTTTTAAATAATTTCTTAACTGAAAATGTAACTTTTCCATTTTTTTAAGATTGATCTTTTTTGGTTGAAAATTCTTCTTTTTTGGTGAAAAAAATTAAATTTCTTGGTTTCAAATTTCACTTTTGTTGGGTAAAACTGCATCAGTTTCGCAGAAAAATGATTTTTTGCTGAAGTCATATTATTTGTTTGTAAATTTATTTTTTGTAGAGAAAATTTGTCTCTTGGCTTGAAGGTTTAACAATATAGGTAAAATTTTCTTTTCTTAGTGAAAAATCTTCATTTGTTGAACTTTAGTATTTTTGTTTTAAAAAGCGAATAATCGGTTTTCTATTACTTCGACTTTTTTTATCATTTAAATTTAGCGCCCTTTCCAATTTAAAGCGATACATTTTCGCGCGAAATTTAAATAATGTGCGTATTTTCCAAAAAAATTCTTCATAATTTTTCAATCTCGTATTTGTATTGTTTATTGATAAAATTATACGCAGTACCTACATTTTATCTTCGAAACTGATTCTGATCAAATAACATAAATATCATTCTGAGATAAAATTTCGACGCATTAGCACCTGTTATCAATAAGATAACGATTACAAGTTACATCATATAAACTAAAACTATCATAACAAAATTATTAATTTCTTAGACTACTAAAGAAATACTTGATTAGTGAATTAATTCGTGCTTTTTCTACTTGGAAAAAATTAGGGTTGTTTACACATTGGTTTACATTGGGAATTCTATTGGTAAGCATAATAACATTCTATAAACTGTTTTACAATTTGAAAATAAAAAAAAGTTCGGATTTAGATATATTTTCTGAACATCTACATATGTTTGCGCTCAGAATTTTTTTTAAGTCATTTGAAACTCATTAATTTTTTGAAAACCAATTTAAGTAGAGGCTTTGATCATTTTCTAGAACTACACTTAAGGTGCTTCAAACGCGTTGGTTTTTAGAATACTACAAAATACAGCTACAAGGATGGATTGTTTGATTTGATTTGTTTTTATTAATGATAACCCAACAGTTACAAGTAACCAATAACAGGGTTATGTCATACAAAAGTATCGCTTATTATAATATACCTATACTATTTCAACTCTAGTGTAATGATAAATTTTTAAATAATATTTGGATGTGCGTAGAATTTATTAATATTCCTATACATTCTATATACTGGAGACATAAATTTAATAGTCTTCCTAGCAACTGGAAGGTAGAGTAGATCTCCCGTTCTAGAGGATAATCTTGGAACCTTAAACTGGAGCAAACTCAGTAAGTCAGGGCAGTCTATTAAGCCTCTTATTATTTTTATTCCAAATACTACAGACAGTATTATGTGTCTTTCGTGTAACTTCAACATTTGAAACCTATCGCAGAGCCGTTCGTAGTCACATCCTCTAGGTGGATACACCCTATCTACCTCCCATGCTAGCGCCTTTAGGAATCTTTTTTGTATTTTCTCTAGTTGTTCGATTGATTTTTTCCTTTGAGGGCACCAGATAGACGAAGCGTGTTCAAGCTTCGACCTTACGAAAGCAAAGCACATTGCCTTTAAGGTCTCGACTTTCTTGAATTGTTTACAGGATCTCATAATATAAGACAACATTTGACTAGCTGATCGTACAATATGTTCAACATGGTTTGAAAGTAAGTAAGTAAAGAATATCGGATCCTTGCTTCTGGAAAAAGTCATAATTTTGCTTTTATTCCCAGTAATAATAATCAACTCCAGGTCACTAAGCCAGCTGAGAATCGCCAGGAGGTCTCTCTGCAATTCAGTGCAATCTCTCACACTGGTCACCTTAATAAATATCTTTATGTCATTCGCAAACATAAGTTTTTTTACATTTTTTGACTCTCTTTTATCATTGAGTATTATAGTAGACATTGTGGGCCCCAAATTAGAACCTTGAGGTACGCCTGACGGCGGAGTGTAAGGTTCCGATTTGCTTCTAGCATAGGTTACTATATGTTTCCTATTATTAAGAAGGCTATCGAGTATCGAAATTACATTCCCTGGCAGATTAGACCCCTGGAGACCCTCAGATATCTTTACGTGGCTGAATCGATCGAATGCTTTGGCTATGTCGAGATAAATCACATCAACTTGGTTTCCCTCATTAAGCGCGTCCAAAATGAATTGTGTTAAAAGCATTAAATTAGTTACTGTGGAGCGTTTAGTCAGGAAACCATGCTGACAATCTGTGATGTCGGATCTGACAGCTGCAGATACAAAGTTGGAAAGGCAGCACTCAAAAGCCTTCGAGAAATTATTTATAATTGATACCGGCCTATAGTTTCTAATATCCGACTTATCTCCCGCTTTAAAAACTGGACAGACTCTTGTTTCCTTCCAGATCTTTGGACAGATTCCCTTATCTAGTGCTAGGTTGTAAATATAACACAGCGGCTCTGAGAAAGAATTCGCACAATTACGAGCCAGGAAGCTCGGTATTAGATCTGTACCTGATGTGTATTTTTCTGGCAGAGCCTGTAAAGCTAGTTTAACTTCTAGTGATTCTAGCGTCAACAATTTTTTTTTGGCTTTTCCAGTTTCACTTCATTGTCATACATAATTCCAGGAATTCTAGATGAATTCTTCAGGTCACCCAGATAGTTCCAGAAGTGTTTTGGATTCTTGATCAAACTCTCTTCCGATTTTTTAATAAAATTCTGTCGATCAGCTCTAATTGTAAATTTTACTTCTGCACGAAGATTACTAAAACAGCTAGCCAAGTTATTATTATTACTCATAGAAAGTTTGCTTCTTATCTTATCTTTGATTTTTTCGATTAAATTCTTAGAGTACCACTTCGGGTATTTACCTGGGCTACCTGAGGAAGTATATTTTGGTACACATAGAATAAATATATCTGTTATTTTTTCATACAATATTAGGACTGCTACTTCGAGATCATCAGTGCTATATATATCTCTCCAGTCAATGTTATTCTGTTTCTCAGTAGTTAAATTGAAGGTTAGCCTGGATTTGTTCATTTCTCTTAATAAATAGTTTTACTTCTAATGCCGGATGGTAATTGTTTTCCGCAACCATCGGATCAGCATGCCTCACCTCATCACAATTTAAATTCGTTAATATTAGGTCAAGACACTGGCCACTACAGTTGAGAATTCTGTTGATTTGCATTAAATCATACTGCGAGATGAATGAATCGAGGAGTGATGCCTTTCTGTCAATCAGTTTACCTTCCGAATGATCTAGGAAATTACTCACATTAAAGTCCCCAGTTATAATTAAAGGATGATAATACAGATCCTGAGAGTCTTCTAAGGCTTTTAAAAAATTATTTAATTCTTCCATTTTTATGGCTGGAGGGATGTATACAGATATGCATACAAAAGCAGAGTTAACTGTCAAAATTTTGACAGCTACAATGTTTACTGATGGAGCTCCAATATAAACTGGAGCGAGATTGATTTGATGAGAAATTAGATAGTTTTTTACGGCAATTAAGGCACGACCCCCCATTCCATTTTCCCTATCGTGTCTATAACAAGTGCATCTAAGTCCATCGAATTATTCAGTAGAGTCAACATGGGATTTTAACCATGACTCAGTGATTGCGAATACGTCATAATAATAGAGATCAGAGAATTCCTTTACCTTATCAATTTTAGTATTGAGGCCTCTAGTATTTTGATAATACACTCTCACTAATACCCTACTTGACACTTCCTCACATTTACTTGCACTCACACTAATAGGTGGCGACAATTTGTTTATGATTCGGCTGTCTGCTTCGCTCCGTTCGATTCTCCGTTCTTTACTCGTTCTCGTAGACTGTTGGATTCCCTTTTGTATAATTCTTGTTGCATCTTTGTAAGATCGGCCCGAATCTGGATTCCTGCTAGTGATGGTGGAAGTTGACTGTTTCGCATCACTGCAAATGTTTTTATGCATCTGAGAGCAGTCTCCTCGGATTCCAATGATATCCTTATCGGCCTGGGCCTGGTGGCACCGAACCAGTTCTACTTTCCGGGTTTCTGTCAGTTTGAGATTGCGTTGAAATTTGGTTATCCCCATAAACTCTGTTTTCGCTTAGGCCAAAAACAATTATATTTTTACTTCTTAGTTGCCTGTCGCTCATTTCAATAAGAGATTGTGAAAGGGTGTTATTACCTTCATTCCCACTCTGAGATTGTCCTGGCTTCCCTTCTCGTGACTGCTTCCATTCGGACAACTCATTTGTGATAGATTCAACCTGGCCTACTCTTGCACTCAACTTAGAGACTTCCTCCTTGTTTTGAGTAACCGCTAAATCCACGCGCTCGAGTTCCTCCTTGACAGAAGAGAAGGCTGACGTGATTTTCTGTTCTATTTGGATCTTAATTTCCTCTTTTATCGTTTTATTGTTTTCATGCAGAATAGTGTTAACTTCTTTAATGAGATTATCCTTGAGGGTGCTCTTATTTTTCTGAAGACAATCAGTAACCCTTTTCGTTAACATTTCCTCCCAATCATCTTTGGATAGCATTGTAGGTGATTTTGATCTCGGTCCACAGCACTTTGTGAAGACACCCTGTGGCAAATTTCGCCCCTGATTGACACACCCTGGATGATATAAAATACCACAACGAGTACATGAACTGTACTCGTTAATGATCTTACCATTACAGCCGTTACAAATCTTATCCTGCGACGCCATGGTTTGGCTTCTGAAGCGCTACACTACACACGTTATCGTTAATATTAACCAGCTGATTCGTCTACACACACTCACACTTTTACCCTTTACCTTTACACTTCACCCTTCGTCACTAACACCAGCACAAATGTATACCAGTAGAGCTAGAATTACGACGTATTACCAGCGTTACAGGTGATAAAACTGATTGAGTTTAGAATTCAGAATGATAAGAAGGTTCATACCATCACTCAGGGCTAAGAATTATGTCTTTGCTAATACTTTGTGACTAGATTTGCTTTATAATACACGCGGTTAGCCAGGTTGAGGTTATGTAAGAGACGCGCAATTTTTTTAGAGCGATTTCCAAGTTAAGGGGAAAAAAAACTTCTGTTCGCGTAAACTGTACCATTAAGAGACCGTTTAATTCACTTGCACAATAATTTTTAGGCACTGAGATCAACTTTTAACAGATCAAATTTATGAAAAATTGAAGAGCGATATGACCAGCAAACTGTTCACTGCGCCATCTTTGGCTGATTGATGCAATATTTTTACTACATAATCTAAGGGCTTATACGTGTGCACGAACAGAGCCCTTTTTCCAAAAAATTATCTTGTTGTTTTCTTTTTTGTTCATTAAAAATATGCTGAATCTTTTGCGCCTGGAAACCGGCAACGCGCCACTCGGAGTGTACCCATGGTGAACCGGAAACAGGCGCCCACTGGTTCAAGGTGCGTTTCAATTAGCAAAAAAAAGAAAAAGAAAAATATCATTTTTCTAAGAAAGGGCTCTAGTCATACATAGGTACATTACCACCTTGGAAGGGGGTTTCCAATAGGAAAAATGTCCTTGAAATGACCTTGAAGGTCATCGTCAAGGTCGTGTTCAAGGTCACTACTGAATACGCCTTTTTAAAGTAAGTAACATTGCTCGTTACGAAAAAAAATTGGAAAGCTCCTATTCACAAAGATATACAGACCTTGTTTAGGTTTAAATGACCTTAGAGTGACCTTTACGGTTAAGATGTACCTATGCCTGACATGAGTACATATCTGGAGGTGAAATTTCCCGCTCTATCGATTGCTGATGTAAAAAGGAGGTTTCTTTTTCGAAAAAAAGTTGACCTTAAACTAACCTTGGAGGTCATTGTCAAGATAAAAAAAGGGTCACGATTGAATTGCTCCTTAAAAGTTACTTCAAGAATGACCTTGACCTTAACCTCTATCTTGACTGAAAAATCTTTATTATTAAAAAATTAAACTCATCCTAAAAAGTCATCTTCTTTGGTTGAATTCAACAATTTTTAATTGAAAATTTTAATAATTTTTGGTTGAAATATCAATTACTACTTTTTTTGTTCAGAATTTATAATTTTTCCCAATAACAATTTAATTTATTGGCTGAAAGTTAATCGCATTCATTAAAAATGAATTTTTTGTCGTTGAAGATTCATAATTCCAATTCAAAACTCAATTCAACTTTTGCTTGAAAAATTATATTTTTCAGTTGAGAATTCGTCTTTTTGGTAACGAAAAATTCAAAAGTGACCCTTTTACCATCTTGAAAATGACCTTCATGGGGTTTTCAGGGTCAAATTAAAAAAAAATTCAAAATGACTTTGAAATTACCTTGGAGGTCATCGTCAAGGTCATGCTCAAGGTCGCTACTGGATAAGCCTTGTTAAAGTTAGAAGCTTCCTTCGTTACGAACAAAATTTGAAAAGCTTTTATTCCCGAAGGTATGCAAACCTTATTTATTTTAAATGACCTCAGAGTGATCTTCGAGGTTACAATATAGCTATGTATGACCTCTGTACATATTTGAACGTAAAATTTCCCGCTCTATCGATTGCGGATGTAAAAAAGGGGGTTCTTATTTTTTTTTGTTAATTTGACCTTGACAAACCCTTGAAGGTCATCGTCAAGATAAAAAAAGGGTCACCATTGAATCGCTCGTTCAAAGTTACTTCGAAAATGACCTTGACCTTGACCTCTCCCTTGACTGAAAAATTCCTATTGAAAAATGTTTCTCAATTCCTTCCAGCTTTAATACTTTCGCAATTCCTACTTTACCGACATTCATTTTTGCAAAAACCTACGTCTACACAAATTTGGATGTCAAATTAAAAATTTGAAAAATTGTTTAGAAGGCAGTAAGGAACGTTTTTATGGTCGAATATTTTGGAGACTATAAGAAAAATTTAATTTTAGAAAATTGTTAGAATTTTTTTTTGCATTTCCAGAAATTGGATCCAAAAAATGTCAGTAAGGTAGGAATCTGATAGCTGTCGATAATTGGATAATACACCAGTGATCTGCGCATGCCTGGAATGTAGCGACGCTTATTGGCTGTAATTCGCGCGAATATTTAAAATTCAAATAGTCGCGCGTACTGAGCATGCGTAGATAAAGCTGGCTCTGATCGCAAGACTCCGCCCAATCAGCAATGCCTCATTTTCCCGCGAAAAATTCAAAAAGTATAATTTTTAAATATTGAAAAAAAAATTTACACTCGTTTAAAAATACTTTTTATAAGTAATTACATTAAGTTTTCAGTATTCTTTTAAATTTATAAGGAAAAAAATTCGGTGAAGATGCAGATACCTCATTTGTATTATCAGCTTATGTTAGGACTACTTTTAAACTATTGAATGAATAATTTTATGTTTTGATATAATCTATCTTAGATCTCAAAACTCTTACTTTTTTATTAATCCGCTTTGAATTTAAATTACAAGAGATTCTGATATTCGACCGGAAGTTTTGGGTCTACCGCAAGCGGAGAAAGCAAACTGTAAATTAATTGGTGAAATGAGACGTCACTATATTTATTCATAACTCGAAAAGGTGAAAGGAGCGTCTGAATGATCGATACTCATCTTCACGATATAGATTTCATTTCTTAAAATAACAGAATCGCTTCCTTCATTGGCGTAGAGTTAATTAAAAATAATTTATGGAAATAATAAATTCACAAAAATACAAATTAGCTTTCTTCCCTCTTCCCTCTTCCCTCTTCCCTCTTCCCTCTTCCCTCTTC
>CAKNXH010002003.1:50954-75983 GCA_932178445.1 Andricus quercusramuli
GAATGTGAAAGATTTCAAATGAAATTTTTTTGATTTCGCAAAATAAAAAAAAAATATTTAAAAAAACTCAGTAATTTTGTGAGATATCTAGGAGTTTTTAAAGATTTCAAAAAAATTGGAAATTTGTGGAAATTAATTTTTTTCTTGTAGATTTTTGAAGAAACGAACTTTTGAAGAATTTTGAAAGGTTTCAAGAAAATAAAAAAAGTTTCTTAAGCTTTCTGGGAAAATTAAAAATATCTTTTATTGAAAAATTAATTTTAAGGGAAAATTGAAAAAGATTTGGAAACATTTAAAATGATTTCCTAGAGTTCCAAAGAAGAGTGCAGAAGACTAATTAAAAAACTTAAAAAAATTAGAAAAAATGTAAAATAATATTTTTTCCCAAAATCCTGAAAAATCCTGTCCTAAAATATTTTTCAAATTTTGCATAATTCAAAAAATTGCCTCATATCTTCCGGATTCTTTCTTGACAATTTTGGAAATCTTTTCGAATTTTTCCATTTCTCTTTAAATATTCTATGAAAATTAATTTCTCAAAAAATAATAATAATAATTTTTTATTTTCCTAATAATTCCGGAAGATTTGAGCCGATTTTTTAATTATGCAGAATATAAAATATATTTTTGGACAAACTCAAATAATTTTAAAAGATATTCAACTAATTTTAAATCATTGTTTTTTGGAACAATTAGTTTTCAAGATTTGTAAAAATGCTGAAAAAAATCTGGAAGGTTTTTTGGCAAGTTTTTTAATTTCTAAAGATTTTCTAGGATTTAAAGAAAAATGTAGATGTAAATTGAAAAATTTGAAAAAATTTTTGTAATATTTTTAAATTTCGAATTTTCCTTAATATTTTGTTAAATTCTGTAAAATAAAAACGGCATTGGCTATTATTATGGAATTTTTCGTAAAATTAACTGGTCGAGTGTATCGAAGAAAATTAAATTTAAAAAAATATTTTCTGAAATTTTTGAAAATATTTCTGAACTCTCCAGAATCATAGAAAAATTAAATAATTATATATTTTCGTTCTCAGATTTAACAATCTAATTTAAAAAAATTGAAAACATAAAAAATTTATTCGAAAATTTTTTTTTTTGTATTAAACAAATTTTTTTCCCTCAAAGCGATAAACTGAAGCGCGCGATTGATGATTTTTTTTTAAAATAACAATTTGTTTAATTTATGTTACATAATTTTTTAATGTTGAAAAAATAATAGAATAAACTGACAATAAATTATTTATTTAATTTATTCAAAATTAATTCATTAGATTTTATAAAATTTTATTTTAGCAATAATTCATGCTAAATTCCTTGAACTGACTAACCAAAAGTCGACCTTGCCCTCGATTTTTGTGAAGGTCCAGTTGCGCCTCTAACATCTTGAATCTTGAAATTGCGATCTATCGTTCGTGAAGAAAAAAAAAAAAAAATTCTGACGCACATTTACTCTTCTCATGGAAATTAACATTCCCATCAACCCGGTTGGCCGTCGTCTGACCCAAATTCCAAATATTTTGGCTAAGTGAGCTTTCTTGTAAAAAAATTCCTTCAGTCAATTAACAATTTTTTTTATTTTTCAAATCCTGTTATTTTTGAATTGATCTCAAATTTTCTAAAAAAAAAAAAAAACAATTTTGGATTAGCAAAATTTATTTTCGATTAGTTCAAATAGAATTTAAAAAAAATAAATTATGAAAATTTTTATGCTCTTGGAAACTTTCAAAAATCTACAAAAAGTGTTTCTTTACGAGTTTTAAATTATTTTCGAGTTTTTCCAAAGATTTTAAATATCTTTTAAACTTCCTCGAATTTTCAATAAATCTTAAGATTTTTTTTATTCTTTTGAAACAATTCGAAATTTAAAAAAAAAAGTAAATTTTTTTCTCGAAATTTCCGAAAATCTACATTTTGTTAGAAAAAATTTCAAATCATTCAAATTTTTAATTCTTTTTGAACCTTTTTGAAACATCTCAACCTCATTATCTAAAAATTAATTTTTTTCGTTCGCTAAAAATCATTTGAAATTTTTCCAGGAATCTTAAGAATTTTTTTGAGTCTCTTAGAACTTTTCAAAATTCTTAAAAAGATTTTCTTTCAAAATGTTCAAAAATCTCAAAAAAATTACTCTCTACAAGTTCTGAATTATTTTTTAGCCTTTCCAAAGATTTTAAATATCTTTTAAACTTACTCGAATTTTCCATAAATCTTTAGATTTTTTTCATTCTTTTGGAACAGTTCAAAATTCTGAAAAAACTTATACATTTTTTTTCACGAAATTCTCGAAAATCTACATTTTTTGGAAAATTTTGTAAATCATTCAAAATTTTAATTCTTTTTGAATTTTCTTAATACTTCTAAGGCTTCTGAATCACTTTGAAAATGATAAGAATTTTTTCCACTTTTTTTTTAAATTCTGCTTGACAGTTCTGGAAAGATTAAAAAATATTCTCTGAAAATTATTATTTTTTTTCTACAAAAATCATTTGAAATTTTCTCAGGAATCTTAAGAAGTATTTTTACTCTCTTAAAACCTTTCCAATTTTTCAAACAGCTTCCTTTTTATATAAAATCAATAAAATAAAACTTATTTGAAATTTTCCCAAGAATCTTAAGAATTTTTTTGACTTTCTTAGAACTTTTCAAAATTTTTAAAAAGCTTCTTTTTTTGGAATCTACAAGAATATACATTTCGTTAAAAAAATTTTGAAATCTTTTCAACATTTTAATTATTTTTGACCCTTTTCAAATCTTCTAAATATAAATAATAATTAAAAAATAATGCTTCCCAAGTTTTTAATTATTAAATTGAAGATAATTCTTAAATTTTTTTTCATTCTTTTGAAACAGTTCAAAATTCTTTAAAAACTTCTATTTTTTTTCGAAATTTGCAAGAATCTACATTTTGTTAACAAAATTCTAAATCATTCAAATTTTTAATTCTCCTTGAACCCTTTTGAAGCATCTCAACCTTCAAAATAATTTTCAAAATGATTCGAATTTTTCCTGATTTTTTTTTTCAAATTCTGCATAATTAAAAACGTTGCCTTATATTCTTTCGGATTCTTTTTCGAAAATTTTGGAAATACTTAAAAATATTCTCTGAAAATTATATTTTCTTCGTTCGATAAAAATCATTTGAAATTTTTCCAGGAATCTTCCATTTTTTTTTACTCTTTCAGAACGTTTCAAAATTTAAAAAAATTTTCTTTTTTTGAAATCTTGAAGAATATACATTTTGTTTGAAATTTTTTGAAATTTTCTCAACATTTAAATTATTTTCTATTATCTAATTATTTATTATTCTGATAACATATTATATTCAATTATTATTCATTCAAATTGTTTATTTTTATTATCTTCTAAATATAAATAAAATTACCCTTTACTAATTTTAAATAATTTTTCAGTCTTTCCAAAAACTTTAAATATCTTTTAAACTTACTCGAATTTTCCATAAATCTTAAGATTTTTTTATTCTTTTAAAATAGTTCAAATTTCTTTAAAAACATCTACATTTTTTTCTCGGAATTCTAAAAAATCTATATTTTGTTAGAAATTTTTTTTAATCATTAAAATTTTTTATTCTTTTTGAATTTTTCTCAATTTTTTTTTTAATTCTGCATAATTGAAAACATTGGCTTGAACTCCTCCGGATTGTTTTCTGACAATTTTGGAAAGATTTAAAAATATTCTCTGAAAATTAATTTTTGTTTACAAAAATCATTTGAAATTTTCCCAGGAACCTTAAAAAATATTTTCACTTTCTTAAAACCTTTCCAAATTCTTAAAAAGCTCTTTTTCATATTAAATTAATGAAATGAAATAGAACTTATTTGAAATTTTCCCAAAAATCTTTTAAACTTACTCGAATTTTCCATAAATCTTAAAATATTTTTCAATTCTTTTGAAACAGCTCAAAATTCTTAAAAATCTTCTATATTTTTTTCTCGAAATTTCAAAGAATCTACATTTTCTAAGATAATTTTTTAAATCATTCAAAATTTTATTCTTTTTGAACCTTTTTTAAACATCGCAATCTTCAAAATAACTTTTAAAATGATCTGAATTTTTCCTAATTTTGGATTCTTTTTCAGAAATTTTGGAAATACTTAGAAATAAATTTTTTTTTCGACGAATAAAAATCATTTGAAAATTATCCAGGAATTTTTTTGAATCTCTCAGAACTTTTCAAAACCCTTAAAAAGCTTCTTTTTTGAAAACTTCAAAAATATACATTTTTTTAAAATTTTCTTGAATCTTCTCAACATTTGAATTATTTTCGAACCTTCTCAAATCGTCTGTATATAAATAAAATTACTGTTCACAATTTTTTTATTATTTTTGAGTCTTTCCAAAGATTTTAAATTACCTTCAAACTTACTCGAATTTTCCATAATTCTAAAGATTTTTTTTAATTCTTTTGAAACAGTTCAAAATTCTTAAAAAACTTCCAATTTTTTTCGAAATTTACAAAAATATACATTTTGTTAGAAAAATTTTTAAATCCTTCAAATTTTTTATTAAAAATTTTTTTTTTTGAAAATTCTGGACCTTCTGAATCACTTTGAAAATGATTTGAATTATTCCTAATTTTTTTTCTCGAGAATTTTGGAAATATTTTTAAAAATTCTCTGAAAATTAATTTTGTGTTACAAAAATTATTTGAAATTTTCCCAGGAATCTTCAAAAATATTTTTACTCTCCTAAAACTTTTCCAAATTCTTAAAAAACTTGTAGAAAAATCTCTTACACTTAATTGAGTCTTTAAACAAATTTTAAACTTGAAAAATTGAAAATCTTGTAAAATCTTTTCCCAATTTTCTCTTTAAATCAATTTTTTTAAATAAAACATATTCAAAATTTTCTCAGGAATCTTAACCAATTTTTTTGACTCTCTTGAAACTTTTCACAAATCATAAAAAGCATGTTTTTTCGCGAAATCTTCAAGAATATAAAATTTGTTTCTAAATTTGTTCAATTTTCTCTTAAAATTAGTTTTTCAAAATAAAAATAATTTAAAATCTTATTCAATTTTTTCATAAAATTAATTTTTTGAAATAAAAATCATTTTAAATTTGCATAGGAATCCTAGGAATTTTTATTGAGTCTTGTAATCTTTCAAAATTAATAAAAAGCTTTTTTTGAAAATCTTCCAGAATATACATTTTGTTTGAAATTTTGTTAAATCTCCTCGAAATTAAAATTATTTTTGAAACTTTTTGAAACCTTTAAATAGCTCTCAAACTTACTCGATTAAAAAAATTTAATCTTGCAAAATTGAAAAACTTTGTTTTAAAATCTTCTAGTTTTTTTCTTCTTTTGAAACGTTTCCAAATTCTTAAAAAAGCTTATTTTTTTCAAAATCTTCAGAAATATAGAAAACAATTTAATCTTAGCAAGTTTTTTATTATTTTTAAATCTCTCCACAACGTCTTAATATTTCTTAGCCTTACTTGAATTTAAAAAAATTAATCTTGTAAAATTGGAAATGTTTGTTTTTAAACATTTTACATTGTTTTTTGCAATTTTAGAAAATCATTAAAAATCTTCAAAATCTTAATTTCCCAGGAATCTTGAGGAATTTTTTTCGTCTCTCTCAAAATCTTCAAAAATTCTTAAAATTTAAATTATTTTGTAACCTTTTCATAACTTATACATGTCTTTTTAACTTGCTGAAGTTTAAAAGAAATTTTAATTTTGAAAAATTGCAAAAATTTTGCTTTAAAATCTTTTAAATTCCTTTTATATAAATTTTCTCTTTGAATTCATTTTTCAAAATGAAAAATCATTGGAAATTTTTCTAAAAATGTAAACAATTCATTCTTGATTATTTTGGTTAATTTATGATTTTAAATAAGTTTTTTTTCCAATGCAATATAAAGCAAGATATAGTCGGATGCTATTAAACATTGACACAACATTTCATTTCGATTTAATTTCTAAATTTCGAAAAAATAAATTGAATTTTAAAAAATTTCTACGATGAGAAATTGAAAACTTGGTAAAAAAAATTCAAAAATTAAGTTAACATTCGAATTAATTAAATTATTATTCATTGAGAGGTATATCTGATGGCTCTATTAATAAGTTCTTTGACATTCAAAATATACAAACCGAGAATATTGTATCAAAAAGTTTAATTTATTGAAAAGCAGGTCTTTAATTTTTAATAATAAATTAAAGATTCCAGATTAAACAGATGTTTCAAAAATTTATTGAATAATGAAATCACTGATGATATCGATGATATTTTGGGTAACAAATTCAGTACACTTTTAATTGTGAATAAAATTTTTTGAATAGTTTGAGATTATAATCTCATAAATGAATTGCAAAATTTAGAAATATCTGTTGATTTAGTTGAAAATTTTTAAAAGGAACATAAAGATTCAATTTTTATAGAAGCTGATTAGGGCGATTTGTTGCAGCTAAGAGAGGACTATCATAAAATGTTTGAAAACATCCTTAGGAATATTTTTTGTCAAAATATAAAAACTATGTTTCCAGAAATTGAAGATAAATGTAATGTTATAGCTATTAGATGAGAAAAAATATTAAATATTGATCAATGTTTATCTTTCTTATAAACTTACAATAGTGTTATTACAATAGCTTATGCTTTCCCAAAGGTTGACAAACCAAATCTGACTTGGAAACTTGTAGTTTCCACAAATGGTTCTCCTACTTACAATTTATCTCTATATATTAAAAATATATTAAAACCAGTTTCTATGAACACTAATTTGTTTTGATAAAATAGGTGGAAACTTAAAGATATTCTAAAAAACATTGTTGTACCTAAAACCTATTCAATAGCTTCCTTGAGATGTTGTGTCAATGTTTGATAGCATCCCACTAGATCTTGCTTTAGATTCCATTGAAAAAAAAAACATTTTTTGGAATCATTATATAACAAAAAGAAACTAAGAATGATTTGTTCACAGCTACTAGAACTGCTCTAAATGCTACTGTTTCCTCTTTTGAAAAGAAATCCTCTCAACAAATATCGGATTGTCCTATGGGCTTCCCGAGGGTTTGCCTTTATTCCCAGATATTCTTTATAAAAATATAGAAACTAATATGGTTCCAACAATAGAAAATAAATGTAATGATATAGCTATGGAATGAGAAAATAAAGATCAATTAATGATCAATATGCATACCGTTCAGAAACTCACAATAGTGTTGTAACAAAAGCCTATGCTTTCCAAAAGATTGACAAACCGAATCTGAGTTGCAGAGCTGACGTTTTCACAGTTGGTTCTGCTTTTAAAATTTGTCCAAATATGTTTCAAAGATTTTAAAACCAGTTTTCATAGATATAATTTCATTCAAAAAAAATCATTGGGAACTTGAAGATATTCAAAAAAAAAATTTCTACCTAAAACCTATACAATAGTTTCCTGAAGATGTTGTGTTAATGTTTGGTAGCATCCCACTAGATCTTGCTTTAGATCGCATTAAAAAAAAACTTGTTTTAAATCATTACATAACAAAAATAATTTAAAGTGATTTGTTAATAGCTACGATAACTGTTTGTAATGACACTCTTTCCTCTTTTGATAAGAAATCCTATCAGCAAATACCGGATTGTCCTATGGGTTTCCGGAGGGTTCGCCTTTATTTCCAGATATTCTTTATAAAAATATAAAAACTATTATGGTTCCAACAATTGAAAATAAATGTAATGATATAGCTATGGAATTAGAAAATAAAAGATCAATTAATGATCAGTATACATACCGTTTAAAAACTCACAATAGTGTTACAACAAAAGCCTAGGCTTTCCCAAAGGTTGACAAACCAAATATAACTTGGAGAACCGTCGTTTTCACAGTTGGTTCTCCTTCTTAAAATTTGCCCAGATATATTTCAAATATTTTGAACACAGTGTCTAGAATCATTAGTTTATTCATGAAAATAATGGGGAACTTGAAGATATTCTAAGAAACATTTTTGTACCTAAAACTTATCCAATAGTTTCCTCAGATGTTGTGTCGATGTTTGATAGCATCCCATAAGATCTTGTTTAAGATTGCATTAGAGAAAACCTTTTTTGGAATCATTATATAACGAAAACAACTAAGAATGATTCGTTAATGGCTACTAGAACTGTTTTAAAAGATACTATATCATCTTTCAATAAAAAATCCTATCAACAAATATCGGATTGTCCTATGGGTTCACCCCAGAGGGTTTGCCTTCATTCCCAGATATTCTTTATAAAAATTTAGAAACTAGTATGATTCCAATAAATAAAAATAAATGTGTTATGAGCCAGTAGGGCCCATATGTTAAACCGTTAGAAAGCTATGAGTCATGGTGAAATTCCCCGCTTGAGTTTGCCTATTCAAACCCAAGTGGGAAATCCTTCCTACCTAATTGCTTCCTAATGGTGTCATTTAACGAGCTTGTTTTCCCTTCTTGACAATGGCTTGCAAGGACGCGTTAATCTCCCTCGAGAGTGTTTAGGCACGTAGGCTTTTGTCATAGGGTTCAGCTGGACCGGTGGAAGGTTTCGGGCACGTAGCCACGCGCTGGCCTACGTGCTCAAAGTCACGTATACCGGGCCCAGAACTTTCTTCAAAACAACACTCTCTCTTTCTATCTCTACCTCTTTCTCTTCGCGTCGCTTCCAGAAAATTCGAGAAATTTACCCACGTAAAGTTTTCCGCTTTATTATTTTTACATGAATAAATAAATTAATTAGCCTTGGAAAATAATTTAAATAACAATTTTTTTGACGAGGAGAATATATATATTCGAATAATGCATTTTTGTTTTGAAGAGAATAATTTTTCATACGGTACATTATCCTTTTAACGGCCTGGTTGCAAAAGGAAATCTTTTTAGTTTAGGATATAATTTAGCGCCTATTTCCCTTCCAGAAAATATGTAAAATATTAATATATTATAAACACCCTGGAAGATTCTTAGGATTTTATTAATAGTTTTTTTTTTTTTATGTCGACATAGGTATAGGGTTCAATAAGAAATTAACTAGTTTATATTTTAGATTTTTAATTATTACTTTCGTTCCAGAATTATTTAAGATTTTTATTGAACGATTTTTGTAAAAATTATTGTTATGGCCATTTTATTTTATTGTCGAATTATTCTTTTAAGAAAACTTTTAATATTTAGATTTAATATTGAAAAGGCGCGAGGACGCTCGAAGTCTAAGGAAGGCAGCACGGAGTACGGTGTCCCCACCGCTCCGTTGCGACTCCGTTGTGAGAGTCAGGGGCCAATCAGAGCCCGGCAGCTGCCGCCTTCCTCGGTCGGGGGCGTTCCTACTCGCGCAAATAAATACCGGCGCTCAGAGTGCAATCGACACAGACCAACTTCTCGTCCCAGCACAAGCTCGTGTTGGCACTTGAATTTTTGCGGCGATAGCTACTCTGGTCCTCCTCTGCTCTTTGTAACTACCGCCAATAAAACAAACATAATTCTCAGCGAACTCTCCTCTCTCTCTCTCTTACCTCATACCAACCTCACTCTCTATCCTCTCTCTCTCTCTTCAGTGATCCTGGGTTTGCCGCCAGGTCTTCGGGATCACTCTCTGTTCTCTCTCTCTCTTCTGCGATCCTGGGTTTGCCCTAGGTCTTCGGGATCACTCTCTGTACTCTCTCTCTCTTCAGTGATCCTGGGTTTGCCGCCAGGTCTTCGGGATCACTCTCTGTTCTCTCTCTCTCTCTTCTGTGATCCTGGGTTTGCCTTAGGTCTTCGGGATCACAATCTATTCTTCTCTCTCTCTCTCTTCCTTTCCTAAGCTCTCTCTTCTCCCACCTTATGGGTAAGAAAAATAGAGTCCGACCCAACCGACGCTGGCGGAAGAACGCTGCCCTCCTCCCAGCTCCTACCCGCCGCCTTCCTCAAATCCGATCCATTGAGATCATCCCATCTGAATCCCACTTCCTCATCAAATATCCTGAACCTCTTCCAACCCCAGCTTCGGGCCGCCTTGACCTTTCAGGGCGTTACGAAGCTCCGGTTGCACCCAGCACCCCTCCTCGGGTCATTCCGATCATTGTGATCGATTCTTCTCCCTCCTCCGACTCTGAGGATACACTCATCCTTAGTGCGGACGAGACTTTCTCTCCCACGCTTCTCTCACCCCCTTTAAAACGACCACGACTGACGCCACGTAAACTAAACCTGTAGACAAAACCGACTTGACGGAACCCAACTCGGGTCGACACTGACACTGATCGCGGCCCTCCGTCTCCTGACGTGAGCTGGCCCATCCTGGGAGTGGCCCACCGTCAGACCCGGTACCTGCCAACGCAGATCGCGCCACAATTTACACTACGAACCACGGCTACGCCTCAAACACCTCGACAGAGCTAGACGGACCAGATTGAACACAGAGGCTGACGTGACACGCTAGCAACACGCGTCAGTCTCTTTTGATTACTCCCCTTACACAAATTCAATATATAAAAAAAAAAGGGGGCTTGTATCAAATGTAATGATATAGCTATGGAACGAGAAAATAAAAGATTAATTAATGATCAATATGCATACAGTTTAAAAACTCACAATAGTGTTATAACAAAAGCCTATGCTTTCCCAAAGATTGACAAACCAAATCTAAGTTGCAGACCTGACGTTTTGACAGTTGGTTCTACTTTTAAAATGTGTCCAAATATGTTTCAAATATTTTAAAACCAGTGTCCATAGATACAATTTTATTCATAAAAAATCATTGGGAACTTGAAGATATTCCAAAAAATTTTTCTACCTAAAACCTATACAATAGTTTCCTGAAGATGTTGTGTTAATGTTTGGTAGCATCCCACTAGATCTTGCTTCAGATCGCATTAAAGAAAAACTTGTTTTAAATCATTACATAACAAAAATAACTTAAAGTGATTTGTTAATAGCTACTATAACTGTTTGTAATGACACTCTTTCCTCTTTTGATAAGAAATTCTATCAAAAAATACCGGATTGTCCTATGGATTTCCCGAGGGTTTGCCTTTATTCCCAGATATTCTTTATAAAAATATAAAAACTATTATGGTTCCAACAATTGAAAATAAATGTGATGATATAGCTATGGAATTAGAGAATAAAAGATTAATTAATGATCAATATGCATTCCGTTCAAAAACTTACAATAGTGTTGCAACAAAAGCCTATGCTTTCCCAAAGGTTGACAAACCAAATATAACTTGGAGAACCGTCGTTTTCATAGCTGGTTCTCCTTCTTATAATTTGTCCGAATATATTTCAAATATTTTGAACACAGTATCTAGAATCATTAGTTTATTCATAAAAAAAATGGAGAACTTGAAGATATTCTGAAAAATATTTTTGTACATAAAACTTATTCAATAGTTTCCTCAGATGTTGTGTCGATGTTTGATAACATCATACTAGATCTTGATTCAGATTGAATTAAAGAAAAACTTATTTTTTAAATCATTACATAAAAAAAATAAATAAGAAGAATTTGTTAATAGCTAGTGGAACTGTTTTCAATTATACTGTTTTCTCTGTTAATAAGAAATTTTATCAACAAATATCGGATTGTCCTATGGGTTCGCCAGAGAGGGTTTGCCTTCATTCCCAGATATTCTTTATACAAATATAAAAACTAGCATAGTTTCAATAATTGAAAATGAATGTAGTGATATAGCTATTAGATGAGAAAAAATATTAATTAATGATCAATGTGCATATATTTTGAAAAATTCACAATAATGTTATAACGAAAGCTGATGCTTTCCTAAAGGTTGACAAACCAAATGTAACTTGGAGACCCGTCGTTTCCACAGTTGGTTCTCCTACTAACAATTTGTTCAAATATGTTCCAAATATTTTAAAACCAGTGTCTATAAACACAATTTCATTCATAAAAAATTATTGGGAACTTCAAGATATTCCAAAAAATATTTTTGTACCTAAAACCTATTCAATAGTTTCCTTAAGATGTCTCAATGTTTGATAGCATTCTACTATATTTTGCTTCAGATCGCATAGAAAAAAAAATTATTTAAAGTCACGAATTAGCAAAAATAATTAAGAATGAATTGTTGATAACCACTTGAACTGTTTTCGATAGTATTGACTGCTCTTTTAATAAGAAATCCTATAAAAAAATCTCGGGTTGTCCTATGGGTCCGCCTTTATACCCAGATATTCTTTATAAAAATATAGAAATTAGTAAGTTTATGAAATTTGGAAATAAATGTAATGATATACCTATGGGATGAGGAAACAGAAGATTAATTTATTATCAATGTGCATCCCGTTTAGAACTCACAATAGTGTTATAACAAAAGCTTCTGCTTTCCCAAATGTTGAATAACCAAATCTAAGTTGCAAACCCGCCGTTTTCACAGTTGGTTCTACTTTTAACATTTGTCCGAATATATTTCAAATATTTCAAAACCAATGTCCATAAACACAAGTTCATTTATAAAAAATAATTGGAAACTTGAAGATATTCTAAAAAAACATTTTTGTACCTGAAACTTATTCAATAGTTTCCTTAAATGTTGTGTCGATGTTTGATAACATCATACTGGTCCGTGCTTCACATTGCATTAAAGAAAAACTTGTTTTGAATCATCACTTAGAAAAAATAACTAAGAATGATTTGTTGATAGCTACTAGAACTGTTTTCAATGATACTGTTTCCTCTTTCAATAAGAAATCCAATCAAAATATATCGGATTGTCCTGTGATTGTCCTATTGAAGATAAATGTGATGATATAGCTCTTGAATGAGGAAACAAAAAATTAATTGATGATCATTGTGCATCCCTTTTAAAACTCACAATAGTGTTGTAACAAAAGCTTATGCTTTCCCAAAGGTTGACAAACCAAATCTAACTTGGAAACCCGTACTAGAACTGTTCTCAATGATACTGTTTTGTCTTTCAACAAGAAATTCTATCAACAATATCGGATTGTCCTATGGGTTTGCCTGACGGTTTACCTTTATTCCAAAAAATATTAATTAATGGTCAATGTGCATATCGTTTAAAAAATTCACAATAGCGTTATAACAAAAGCTTATGCTTTCCCAAAGGTTGACAAACCAAATCTAACTTGCAGACCTTTTATTTCCACAGTTGGTTCTCCTTTTCACAATTGGTGCAAATATATTCCAAATATTTTGAAACCAGTGTCTATAAACACTAGTTCATTTATAAAAAATCCTTTGGAACTTGAAGATATTCTAAAAAACATTTTTTTACCTCAAACCTATTCAATAGTTTCCTTAAGATGTTGTGTCAATGTTTGATAGCATCCCACCATATCTTGAACTGTTTTCAATGGTACCGACTGCTCTTTTAATAAGAAATCCACACACTAGTTTTTTTATAAAAAATATTTGGGAACTTAAAGATAATCTGAAAAGCATTTTTGTACCTTAGATGTTGTGTCGAATGTTTGATAGCATCTCACTAGATCTTGCTTTAGACTGCATTGCAGAAAAAGTTATTTTTAGCCATAACTTAAAATAAAAATTAGGAATACATTGTTCATAACAACTCGAACTGTTCTTAATGGTGCTGATTGCTCTTTCCATAATAAATTCTATAAACAAATATCAGATTATTCTATGGGTTCTCTTTTATCGCCAGGTATACTTGACAAAGATATATGAACTGGTATGGTTTCCAGCATTTGAAAATAAATGTATGGATATAGCTGTTTGTTAAGGAAACAAAAGATTAATTAATAATCAATCTTTATACATTTTAAAAACTCAAAATTATGGCACGAAAGCATAAGCTTTTGTTATAACACTATTATGAATATTTCAAATGATATGCACATTGATATGCTATATTTTTATAAAGAATATCTGGTTATAAAAGCAAACCCTCGGGCAAACTCATAGGACAATCCGATATTTGTTGATAGAATTTCTTATTAAACGAGGAAACAGTGTCATTTAAAACAGTTCTAGTAGCTATTAACAAAACATAATTAGCTATTTTTGTTATGTAATGATTTGAAACAATTTTTTCTTTAATGCGATCTAAAGAAAGATCTAGTGGGATGCTATCAAACATTAATACAACATCTTCAGGAAACTATTGAATAGGTTTTAGGTACAAGATTGTTTTTTGGAATATCTTCAAGTTCCCAATGATTTTTTATGAGAGAAATTGTGTTTATAGACACTGGTTTTAAAATATTTGAAGCATATTTGGACAAATTTTAAAAGTAGAACCAACTGTGAAAAAGACGGGTCTGCAACTTAGATTTGTTTTGTCAAACCTTTGGGAAAGCATAAGCTTTTGTTATAAAACTATTGTGAGTTTTTAAACGGTATGCATATTGATAATTAATTTATCTTTTATTTTCTCATTCCATAGCTATATCATTACATTTACTTTTAATTATTGGAACAATACTATTTTTTATATTTTTGTGAAGAATATCTGAGAATAAAGGCAAGACCAAAGGACAATCTGATACTGGTTGATAGAATTTCTTATTGAAAGAGGAATCAGTATCATCGAAAACATTTCTAGTAGCTATTCACAAATCATTCTTAGTTATTTTTGTTATCCAATGATTTGAAAAATTTTATTTTCAATGCAATCTAAAGCAACATCTAGTGGGATGCTATCAAACATCGACACAATATCTGAGGTAACTATTGATTAGGTTTTAGTTACATTCACTTGTCTTGGAATATCTTCAAGTTCCCAACTATTTTTTATAAACGAATGAGTGTTTATTGAAACTGGTTTTAAAATATTTCAAATATATTGAGATATATTGTAAATAGGAGAACTAACTCTGGAAACCACGGGTTTCCAAGTTAGATTTAGTTTGTTAACCTTTGGGAAAGCATAGGCTTTTGTTATAACACTATTGTGAGTTTTTAAACTGTATGCATATTGATCATTAATTGATCTTTCCTTTTCTCATTCCACAGCTATATCATTACATTTATTTTTATTTATTGGAATCATACAAGCTTCTATATTTTTATGAAAAATATCTGGGAATGAAGGCAAATCCTCTCGGGCGAACCCATAGGACAATCCGATATTTGTTGATAGGATTTTTTATTGAAAGATGATATAGTATCTTTTAAAACAGTTCTAGTAGCCATTAACAAATCATCCTTAGTTATTTTTGTTATATAATTATTTCCAAAAAGGGTTTCTTTAGTGCCATCTAAAACAAGGTCCAGTGGGATGCTATCAAACATCGACACAACATCTGAGGAAACTATTAGATAAGTTTTAGGCACAAAAATGTTTTTTAGAATATCTTCAAGTTCTCCATTATTTTTACGAATAAACTAATGATTATAGCCATTGGGTTCAAAATATTTGAAATATATCGGGAAGAATTATAAGAAGGAGAACCAACTGTGAAAAGGACGAGTCTGCAAATTAGATTTGGTTTGTCAATCTTTGGGAAAGCATAGGCTTTTGTTATAACACTATTGCGAGTTTTTAAACGGTATGCATATTGATCATTAATTAATCTTTTATTCTCTCATTCTATAGCTATATCATTACAATTATTTTTATTTGTTGGAATCATACTAGTTTCTATATTTTTATAAAGAATATCTGGGAATAAAGGCAAACCCTCGGGAAACCCATAGGACAATCCGATATTTGTTGATAGGATTTCGTTTCAATAGAGGAAACAGTAGCATTCAAAGCAGTTCTTAGTTTTTCTTTGTTATATAATGATTCCGAAAAATGTGTTTTTTTTTTTATTGGAATTTAAAGCATGATCTAGTGGGATGATATCGAACATTGACATAATATCTCAAGGAAACTATTGAATAGGTTTCAGGTACAACAATTTTTTTGAGAATATCTTCAAGTTCCCACCTATTTTTTGAAAACAAATTAGTGTTCATAGAAACTGGTTTTAATATATTTTTAATACATAGAGATAAATTGTAAGTAGGAGAACCATGTGTGGAAACTACGAGTTTCCAAATTAGATTTGGTTTGTCAACCTTTGGGAAAGAATAAACTTTTGTAATAACACTATTGTAAGTTTTTAAGCAGGATAAACATTGATCATTATTTAATATTTTTCCTCATCTAATAGATACAACAAAAACAACAAAGAATGATTCATCAATAGCTGCTAAAACTGTCTGCAATGATACTGTCTCCTCTTTCAATAAGAAATTTTATCAACGAATATCGGATTGTCCTATGGGTTTGCCCGATGGTTTGCCTCTATTCCCATATATTATTTATAAAAATATAAACTAGTATGGTTCTAACAATCAACTATCAAGAAATATCGCATTGTCCTATGATTGTCCTACTAAAGATAAATGTTATGATATAGCTTCGTGATGAGAAACCAGAAAATTAATTGATGATCAATGTGCATCCCGTTAAAAACTCCCAATAGTGACGTCACAAAAACTTATTTGTCAAATTTATTAAAATTTTGTATTATTTGAATTTTCGTACCTTAGATGTTGTGTCGCTGTTTGATATCATCGCACTAGATCTTGCTTTAGACATATGAACAAGTATCGGATTGTTCTATGGGTTCGCCTTCATCCCAAATATTCTTTACAAAAATATATGAAATGGTATGGTTCCAGCAATTGAAAAGAAATTACGGGATATATCTGTTTGTTAAGAAAACAAAAGATGAATTGATAAATAATCAATGTTGATACCGTTTAAAAACTCAAAATAGTGTTGTCACAAAAGTTTATGCTCTCCTGAAGGTCCACAAAACAAATCTAACTTGGAAACCAGTTGTTTAACAGTTGTTTCTCCTACTTACAATTTGTCCAAATATGTTTCAGATATTTCAAAACCAGTTGTTATAGATACTAGTTTGTTTATAAATAATAATTGGGAATTTGAAGATATTCTGAAAAGCATTTTTGTACCTTAGATGTTGTGTCGATGTTTGATAGCATCACACTAGATCTTGCTTTAGAGTGCATTGCAGAAAAACTCATTTCAAATAATAACTTAACAACAATAATGAAGAAGAATTTGGTTATGACCACTTCAACTGTTTCTAATGGTACTGATTGCTCTTCTGATAAAAAATATCATAAACAAATATCGGATTGTCCTATGGGTTCGCCTTTTTCCCCAGATATTCTTTACAAAATATATTAAGTGGTTTGGTTTCAGCAATTGAAAATAAACGCAAGGATATAGCTGTTTGTTAAGGAAATGAAGGATTGAATAATAATCAATGTTGATATTGTTTAAAAACTCAAAATAGTGTTATGGCACGAGCTTATGCTCTCCCAAAGGTCCAAAAACCAAGTCCAACTTGGAAACCCGTCGTTTTCACAGTGAGTTCTCCTATTTACAATTTGTCCAAATATATTTCAAATATTTGAAACTCAGTGTCTATAATCATTAGTTTATTCACAAAAAATAATGGGGAACTTGAAGATATTCTTAAAAACTGTAGGTTACCTAAAACATATTTAATAGTTTCCTTAAGATATTGTGTCAATGTTTGATAGCATTCCACTATATCTTGCTTTAGATCACATTAAAAATAACATATTCAATGTCATAAATTAGCGAACATAATTAAGAGTGAATTGTTGATAACCACTTAAACTGTTTTCAATGGTACTTAATCTCCAGATATTTTTATAAAAATATAAGAACAAGGATGGTTCCAACAATTAAAAATAAATGTAATGATATAGCTATGGGATGGTGAAGCAGAAGCATTTTTGTACTTTAGATGTTATGTCGATGTTTGATAGCATCCCACCAGATCTTGCTTTAGACTGCATTGCAGAAAAACTCATTTTTAGCCATAACTTAACAAAAATAATTAAGAATAAATTTGTTATAACCACTCGAACTATATTTAATGGTACTGACTGCTCTTTTGATAACAAAATTTTATAAACAAATATCAGATTGTCCTATGGGGTGGCCTTCACCGCCAGGTATTCTTGACCAAGATATATGAACTGGTATGGTTCCACCAATTGAAAATGAATGAAAGGATATAGCTATTTGTTAAGGAAACAAAACATTATTTAATAATCAATGTTGATACCGTTTACAAACTCAAAATAGTGTTACAGACCGAGCTTATACTCTCCCAAAGTTCCATAACCCAAATCTAACTTGGAAACCTGCCGTTTCCACAGTTGCTTCTGCTACTTACAATTTTCAAAATATGTTTCAAATATTTCAACACCAGTTTCTATAGACACTAGTTTGTTTATGAAAAATAACTGGGAACTTGAAGATATTCTAAGAAGCATTTTTGTACCTAAAACCTATTCAATAGTTTCCTTAGATGTTTTGTCTATGTTTGATAGCATCCCACTAGATTTTGCTTTAGATAGCATTGAAGAAAAACTTTTTCATGAATCATTGAATAACATAAATAAGAATGGTTTAATAATAGCTACTAGAACAGTTTTTAATGATACTGTTTCCTATTTTCAGAAGAAATTCTATCAACAAATATCGGGTTGTCCTATGGGTTTGTCTTTATCCTCAGATATTTTTTATAAAAATATAAAAACTAGTATAGTATTATCAATTCAAAATAAATGTAATGAAATATCTATCTGATAGGGAAACAGAAGCTTAATTAATGATCAATGTACGTACAGTTTGAAACTCACAATGGTGTTATAACAAAAGCTTATGCTCTCCCAAAAGTCCACAAACCAAATTTAATTCGCAGACCCGTCGTTTTCACAGTTGGTTCTCCTACTTACAATTATCCAAATATGTTTGAAATATTTCAAAGCCAGGTCCCTAAACACCAGTTCATTAAAAAAAATGATTAGGAACCTGATGATATTCCAAAAAACATTTCTGTACCTACAACATATTCAATAGTTTTCTTGAGATGTTGTGTTGATGTTTAATAGCATTTCACTAAATCTTGCTTTAGATCGCATTGAAAGAAAACTTATTTAGAGTCATTAATTAACAACAATAATTGGAAATAAATTGTTGATAACCACTCGAACTGTTTTTAATGGTACTGATTGTTTTTTTAATAAGAAATCCTAGAAAAAATCTCGGATTTTACTATGGGTCCGCCTTTATCACCAGATATTTAAAAAAATATATTAAAAAATGGTATGGTTCCAACATTTGTCACTGAATGTTGTGATATGGTTATGGGATGAGAAAACAAAAGATCAATCAATGATCAATGTGCATCCCGTTTAAAAATCACAATAGTCTTGTAACAAAAGCTTATGCTTTCCCAATGTTCCGCAAACTAAATCTAACTTGGAAACCCGTCGTTTCCACAGTTGGTTCTACTTACAATTTGTCCAAGTATGTTTCGAATATTTTAAAACCTGTTTTTGTAGATACTAGTTTGTTTATAAAAAATATTTGGGAACCTAAAAATATTCTAGAAAGGATTTTTGTATCTAAAACCTGTTCAATAGTTTCCTTAGATGTGTCGAAGTTGGATAGCATTCCACTAGATCTTGCTTTAGATAGCAATGAAGAAAACATTTTTTGAATCATTACATAACAAAAATAACTAAAAATGATTTGTTGATAGCTACTAGAACTGTTCTCAATGATACTGTTTCCTCTTTTTGAAATGAACATACCGTTTGTAACTCATAATAGTGTTATAATAAGAGCTTATGCTCTCCCAAAGGTCCACAAACCAAATCTAACTTGCAGATCCGTCGTTTCCACAGCTGGTTCTCCTACTTACAATTCATCTAAATATATTTTAAATATTTCAAAACTAGTTATTATAAACACTATTTTGTTCTTAACAAATAGAAGATGTTCTAAAAATGTACCTAAAACCCATTCAATAGTTTTCTTAGATGTTGGGACAATCTTTGATAGCATCCCACCAGATCTTGTTTTAGATTGCACTGAAGAAAAACTTGTTCCAAATCATAAGTATCATAACTTAACAGAAATAATTGAAAATGAATTGCTAATAGCCACTAGAACCCATTCTTCATAAAAGATACGTTGATGATATTTTTGCAATTGTGCCTTCTGAAATTTTTTTTTGTCTAATAGTATAGGAGATAGCATTGAATTCATCGATGAACGTGAAATTAATAATGTTCTATACTACCTTGATTTACAAATAATTAAAACTTGAAATGTTGATTTATTAAGAAATTGCTACAAAAATTTTCTTGTTCTGGAAGATATCCTACTATTCACATAATTAATTTTGTTATAACATTAATTCAATAAAAGGCTTAGTGGATGAACGTGTTAAATAAAGTGATGTTCAATTAAGAAAAAAAATTTAATCAATCAAAAACAATATAAGTATATAATAATTATCCTCTTCATTTAGTTAATGATATCATTACTTATCGCATTCAGGATATACATAAAATCACTATTAAGAAAAAAATTTTTTTGAAAGTTTAGGAAGTTTTTGCGAAATTTAATATCAATTTTTATTTCAAAAAAGCTAATACTCTATGAAATTATTCATTAAAGAAAAAAGATAGTGACAGCATTGAAAATTTGTCTGGTGCTATTTATTTGATAAAATTCAAATGTTGCAATAAACTTGAAATGGGTGAAACTGGGAGATTGAAAACTAGAATTGCTGAACACAAAAGAGATTGTGAAATTGGAAATTTACATACCAGTTTGTCACAAGATTCTTGGAATTGAATCATTATTTCGATTTTGATTTCAATAATATTAGAATACATTAGCTACCGAAAAAATAATTATCAAAGATGTGTCATTGAGTCCATATTCTTAAAAAAATTTTGCAATATTTCTGCTAATTAAGAGACTGAAATTTTTGACATTAATCAAATTTATCAAAGAATTATAAAGTGTCATCTTTGTTGGTTACATTTTTTTTCTTACAATTTCAAATTTCATTTCTTCGGTTGATAACTTGACTAAATTTTATTGAAAATTCGTTTATTTTTTGAAAATTCGTTTTTTAAACTCAAAATTTAATCATTGCATTGGTTAAAAAGTACTTTTTGTTAAAAATTGATCTTTTCTGGTAAAAAATCCAACTATTTGGTTGAAAATTCATGTCTTCTGTTGGAAAATTTCTCTTTAATGGATGAAGATTTATCTATTTTGTTAAAAATTAATTTTTATCACTGTAAATTTAACTGTTCTATTTTTTGTTAAAAATTTATCTTTAGTAGTTAAATATTCTACTTCGTTGAAAATTCATGTTTCTTGTTGAAAATTCGACTATTTTGTTGAAGATTCGTCTTTTTGGGTTGAAAATTAATTTTTTTACCTGAAAATTTAAATATAGCATTTTTAGTTAAAAATGTATCTTTTGATGAAAATTCGTCTACTTGGTTAAAAGTTGTACCACTTTGTTAAAAACTAATTTTTGGTTAAAAATATATTTCTTTTGGTTGAAAATTCACCATCATCGATAAAAAGTTATCTGTTTTTGAAAAAATAATTTACTTTGTAGGGGATTCAACAATTTGGTTGAAGAGTCATTTTTTGTTGAAAATTCATGCATTTTTTGGAAATCCTTCTTTTTTGATCAAAGAATTGGTTTTTTTTTAAATATAATTTTTTAAATTATTTTAATTAATTATTAATTTTTTTCTTCGAAAATTTAACTTACATTTTTTCCTAAAAATTATTCTTTTTCTGATGAAAAGGTGTCTCTTTTATTGAAAATGAGGTTTTTTCACTGAAAATTCAAGTGTTCCATCATTGTTGAAAATTTAACTGTTCTTGAAAAATTAATTTACTTTGTTGAAAATATAACAATTTTGTTAAAGATTCATTTTTTATTGAAAATTCGACTATTTTGTTGAAGATTCGTTTCTTTGGGTTGAAAATTCAACTACTTCGGTTGAAAGTTCATTTCTTTGATTTAAAATTTAACTGTATTGTTAAAAATTCGTTTTTTTTTTGTTGAAAATTCATTTCTGGTTGAAAATTCATCTTTTTTAGTTGAAAATTCATCATCTTCGATAAAAATTAATCTGTTTTCGAAAGAATAATTTACTTTGTAGGAAATTCAACAAGTTTGTTGAAGAGTCATTTTTTGTTGAAAATTCAGTCATTTTGTTGAATATACCTTTTTTTCAGTTGAAGATTCGATCTATTTTGTTGAAAATTAGTTCTTCTCACTGAAAATTTAACTGTTCCATTTTTTGTTAAAAATTTATCTTTTCTAGTTAAAAAGCCAACTAATCAGTTGAAAATTTATTTCGTTAAGAATTCCCCTTTTTTGGTTGAAGATTGACATATTGTGTTGAAAATTAATTTTTCTAACTGAAAGTTGGACTGTTCCACTTTTTCTTAAAAAATTATCTTTTTCAGTTGAAAATTCAGCTATTTGCTTGAAAATTCCTGTTTTTTAATTGAAGATTTATTCTATTTGAAAATTTAACTATGGAAGAGGAATTTTCAAGCAGAAAGTTGAATTTTCAACTAGAAAAGATAATTTTTCAACAAAAAATGAAACAGTCAAATTTTCAGTTAGAAAAATTAACTACTATCAAAATAGATAAATCTTCAACCAAAAAACAGGAATTTAGCAGAAAATAGATTTTCATTGAGAAAACTTAATTTTTAACAGAATAGATCAATCTTTAACCAAGAAAGAGGGATTTTAACAAAATACATGAATTTTCAACCAAATAGAATTTTAACTAGAAGGGATAAATTTTCGAAAAAAATGGAATAGTTGAATCTTCAGTTAGAAAAAATTAATTTTTAACAAAATAGATAAATCTGAACATTGAAGAATTTTTTCAACTGAAAATTTGAATTTTCAACTAAGTAAACGAATCTTAAACCAAAAAAGAGGAATTTTTTTACTGAATACGTAAATTTTCAACGAAATGGTAGGATTTTTAACTAGAGAAGATGAATTTTCAACAAAAAAAGAGGAATTTTCAGGAAAAAATGGAACTTTTAGATATTAGATGAATCTTCAACCGGAAAAGAGGAATCTTCAACAAAATGCCTGAATTTTCAAACAAATATTTTGTATTTTACACTAGAAAAGAAGAATTTCCAAAAAAAAGGAACAGTTACATTTTTTAGTTGTCAAATTAATTTTTAACAAAATAAGTAGATCTTCAATTAAAAAAGTGATTTTTAACAAAAAATGGAACAGTTAAATTTTCAGTGAGAAAACCTAATTTTCAACAAAATACATCAATCTTCAACCGAAAAAGCGGAATTCTCAACAAAATAATAAATTTTCAAGCAAATAGTTCAATTTTCAACTAGAAAATATAATTTAAACAAAAAATGGAAAAGTTGAATTTTCAGTTAGAAAAACAAATTTTCAAAAAAGAAAGAAATTTTCAACAACTATCAAAATTCAACTATCTGCTTGAAAATTCCTCTTTTTTAGTTGAAGATTCATTATTTAATTTGAAAATTCAAGTATTTGGTTAAAAATTGAACTATTTAGTTGAAAGTTGATCTATTTCCTTGAAAATTTCTGTTTTTTTGGTTGAAGATTTATCTATTTTGTTGAAAATTAATTTTTTCTGACTGAAAATTCAACTGTTCCATTTTTTGTTGAAAATTTATTCCTTCTAGTAAAAAATATCTATGTCATTTGAAATTAATTTTTCTTACTGAAAATTAAACTATTCCGTTTTTTTTAATTGATCTTTTCTATTTAGAATTACTTTTTAGCAAATTTAACAGTTTTGTTGAAGATTCATTTTTTGTTGAAAATTCGACTACCATATTCTGTTGAAGATTCTTCTTTCTCGGTTGAAAATTCATTATTTTGTTTGAAAATTTAACTGCATTATTAAAAGTTCGTTTTTTTTGTTTAAAATTAATTTTTTCAAGTTAAAAATCCCACTTTTTGGTTGAAAATTTATGTATTCTGTTAAAAATTCCTCTTTTCTGGTTAACGATTTATCTATTTTGTTAAAATTTTATTCTTCTAACTGAAAATTCAACTGTTCCATTTTTTTTGTTGGAAAATTATTTTTTCTATTTAAAAATCCAACAATTTTTTTGAAAATTAATGTATTTTGTTGAAAATTCCTTTTTTTCGGGTGAGGATTGATCTGTTTTGTTAAAAATTTATTTTTTCAACTGAAAATTTAACTGTTCTATTTTTTGTTAAAAATTCATATTTTCTAGCTAAAAATCCAGCTATATTTTGTTGAATATTTTTTTTTATTAAAGATTCATCTATTTTGTTGAAAATTTAAATGTTCAGTTGAAATAATTTTTTAAGGTGAAAATTGATCTATTTTGTTGAAAATTCCTTTTTTTCGGTTGAGGATTAATCAGTTTTGTTGAAAATTAATTTTTTCAACTGAAAATTTAACTGTTTTATTTTTTGTTAGAAATTTATATTTTCTAGTTAAAAATTCTACTTGTTTGAAAATTCATCTAATTGTTGAAAATTCTTTATTTCTAGTTGACAGTTGATCTATTTTGTTAAAAATTAATTTTATTTAAAAATTTAACTGTTCCGTTTTTGTTTGGAAATTTATTTTTTCTAGTTAAAAATCCAACTACTTGGTTGAAAATTTATGTATTTTGTTGAAAATTCCTTTTTTTCTGTTTCTAAAATTATCGATTTTGTTGAAATTTGATACTTTTTAGTCAAAAATTCAACTATATTTGATTGGAAATTCCTGTTTTTCGTGGCAAATTCCTCTTTTATGGCTGAAGATTGATCTATTTTGTTGAAAAATTAAAATTTTTAGTTGAAAATATTTTTTAAGTTGAAAATTTATTTATCTATCATTTTTTGTTGAAAATTTATCTTTTTTAAATGAAAAGCTAACTATATTCGGTTAAAAATTCATGTATTTTGTTAAAAATTCCGCTTTTTTGTTCAAGATTTATCTGTTTTGTTAAAAGTTAATTTTTCTAACTGAAAATTTAACTATTCCATTTTTTGTTGAAAAATGATCTTTTCTAGTTGAAAATTCAACTATTCAGTTGAAAATTTTTTTGTAGGGAATACCCCTTTGTTGGTTGAAGATTGTTGTATTTTGTTGAAAATTAGGTTTTCGCACTGAAAATTCAACCGTTTCAGTTTTTGTGAAAAATTTACCTTTTCTAGTTAAAAATGCAATTATTTGTTTAAAAATTC